>SNQJ01S0129692.1:8862-22482 GCA_010110895.2 Picea sitchensis
AAGACCTAATAGAAGCTTCCGCTTCTAGAAGGATCTTCCTCTAGATGCTTCTCTTGATAGACATATTTAGTATAAATAAGGGTCGAGGGTATGAAAACCCTAGCTTGGAGATTATTGTAACAGAGCATTGCTCGACTAGAGGTTTCCCCATCGAAGAGGCCCGTGAACATTGCTTTCTAAATCAAAGTGCCATTTTTGTTGTTATTCTTATATCATTTATGTGTTATTGTGGAGATTATGCTGGTTATATTACTTTTATTCTGCCATTTCTAGCATTTTATTTCTATTCTGCATACTTTTTATATCTGGTATATTACACATTCTTACTATAGAAAACCTGCAATGGAACATAAAAGAGGTATTAACATCTTCATCTCTTCCCTGGAAACTTTTTATTAGCAAATACATCTAAAAACACTTCTTGATTTGCGCATGTCACAGGCTAGGCCATCCGTACAGTGCGGATGTAGATTTTAACCTTGTACAATATCTACTGCAAACAGATATTCAGTAAAAGAACGGAAAAGATACAATGACAAATACAAACATTACACAGAGATTTTTCCCCTAGAAACCCAAACCGGGAAAACCAACATATTCTATATTCATTCATATATGATACATTGTTTACAATACAATATACATATAGGATCCAGCGACATCCCAAACCCTAACCCAATGACCTGGATTAGTCCACAACCCTAATTCCTTAATCGAAAATAGAAAACCATCGGCAAAAACCATGTACCGAAAAACAACCTAAATATGTGACACGTTTCCCAAGGCAGAAAATATTTTGACACTACTACTCGTGCAAAGAATATAACACATACCCAACAGTGGAGTCGTCACAGGGCACGATATAGGGCGCATGCGATGACCTCCATGTGTGGGTCCCCTTGAAAAATCAACCCAAAAAGTCATTTCTAACCAACGAAAAGCAAAAATTGATCCATGAAAAGTTGAAGGAGATGAAAATTACTTGTTCAGCGGAGACCATTCATCAAATGATCGACTGTGACTCCCGCAATCCGCAGTGAAATTTTGAGGTAAAATGGGGGTTTTGGAGCAAAGTTTGGGTGGAGTAACAATGGAGTAGTAAAAAGAAGTTTTTACCCATATTTATTAACTTTTTACTTTTCCGATTATATTTTATATCATTTTATGTATTTCACCTAAACCCTAAAGTTCTAATGAAATTAAAAGTGTTTGATTTTTCGTAGGTGAGAAATCTATGAGTGGAACATTGAACCCGGATACGCCTCTTTTGGTTTGCTTTTATACATTTGTCGCATGTACAGATCCTTTTAGAGTTTTTCAGGAAAAACTTTGAGCTTAGGTTTTGTTCCTTCTCATGCTCGTAAATCAATGAGAATGTAACCAAGTATACTTTTGTCGTCTTTTCGTACTCGTAATGGTAACATGAAAAACAAAACCCATGGAGCATCCTTTAAACTCTTTTCATGCTTCGTAAAAACAAAAAGATTGTCGAGCGACCTTGTTCTTTTCACTCTCATAAAAGTATTTGAAGAAAACATTTGATGAGAGGTAGGTTATCACTTTTTCGGTCTCATCCGATCAACTTACGAAAAAGGAACTTGTGGAGTCCTCTTTAAGTGTTTTTCAGACTCCCTAAACATGAAAAACCCTCAAGTTTTCCCTCTTAGGACTCGTTAAACAAACATTGAAAGACCCATATGGGACTGAACCACTCCTTCTTAGGGTTCGTTAAATGTACTCTGAGGGACTCGTCCGAAGGATGAGCTTATATCAACAAGCATGTGTTATCCTCCTCAAGCTTCCGTAAAAATAAAGAGGTACTCGCCATAAATGGTGGGGGGGAATTTGGGAAAGAAATGTGTCTATGTACCCGTGTTGGTGGCAGTAATAGTCGCTCTTCAACATGACACCCCCCTTCATCATTGTATCTGGGTTGGGAAATCCATTCATCTCTCGTTTGACCATCCACATGTCCATATGTTGGGTCCTCCTTGAGTCAATTCTACCAAGACCATTGTCATGTCATTCATATGTTCAAGAGAAGACTAGCCTTAATAAGCCTCCTATCGAGTCGGCCATCTGCAGTTATAAATTTTCTACCATGTCAGCCTTCCTTGTGTCAGTTTCGAATCATTTCATACTCTGATCTATCTAAAATCTGCTACTTATTTTGTGTCATTGATGGGGGATACATCAAGGCCCTCGTGTGACGAGTCTTTTCTTGTCGACTTCAACTCATTATCCAGGAACAAGACTTAGAAATCATTCAGTGCCTTAGAGCATGTATGCCTCAATGGCAGGTTTCTTCGCTTTCAAAAATGGGTTCACATCATTGGCCCCTGATTGGAGGATTCCCTCAACTGTTCGAATTCAACTCCTTTATTCACACTCGTTGGATTGTATTGGGGTACCTTGGGAGTCATTGACATCAATGGTGATTTCCCTCGCACTTGCTAACGGTTTTCATTAATGACCGGTAATCAAGTGTTTTTTATCATGTTCGACTTCAGCACCTGTAATCACATGGTTAGATTCGTACTTAGGGATGACGGAAATGAAGACCTTGGGTCATACCATTCTGGTCCAGGTTGTGATGGAGTATTCATGATTTGTATTGGCACATAGATCCACTTTGTATGTCTCGTGGCTATGTCCGAATTTGAGTCATTTTAGCGCATATATCCACAGTGTATGTTGAGTGGCTATGTCAGTTTCACATTTACATGGATCCACAGTGTATATTTGGTGGCCATGACTCATTTGACATTTTGTAATCCGAGTATGGGAATGCCTACCTTAGGCAATGGAATATTATTATGTTGATGCTTCACTATTTGCAGGTTCCCGACTGATGTGCTCTTTTTTTCTGACACACACATCCTACAAAGTTTTTCGGAAGTCACGAGTTCCAGTCTCATACTTTGGGGGGAATTCTATTACACATTATTTTGGTCACCCCAGTGATCCATTGACAAACATGTGTTCATGTTCCCAAAAAGATCCTTTCTTCAGGAGGAAAGTGACTGACTTTATCTTATCAAAAACCTTTTCAAGGAGGGTCATTGCAGGTTACACCATAAGCAGGGTGCGACGATGCCTGGTTGTCGCCCTCTGCCCTAAAGTAGGGTGCAACAATGTCAAAATACTAAGAAAAGGTTAAGTTTCACGAAATTTCTAGAAGGTGAGGTGGCTTCCGTATGGTTGGGATCCTACTCGCATCTCTGATTTGGTGGGATCATCCCATTCTATTTAACCATCTCTCTTTACCCTATACAAAGAGGGATTTCTCATGGAAAAGGATAAGGTTGATTTTAAGGTTAGTGAAGGTTGAATAAGCTAAGATTGCATGGAGAGTTTTGCATTGGATCATTCTTGAGAACCTCATTTCAGTTCATCAAGTCATTGTGGATCTTCTTCATTCAAGATTGGAGCAATTATGTGTTGGAGAAAAGGGTCATTGAAAAGGGACCTTGCAACATCAAGGCTTTGGTTGTAATCTCCACTTTCATTATTATATAATACAGTGATATGTTTCTTTCCCATAAAACTTATCTCGTTTTATTGTATGATTCCTTGATCACATACATAGGTTCTCATTGAGTATATTATTTCTTTCACTTTGGTTGGCTTGTGTTCCCTTGCAGATTCAATATCACAGGACCACTGGAGTGGAGCTAGGACGACAATGGAAAGAGGAAGAGATATTTAAATGGTATGTTTTCCATCTCTTGCTATATAGTAAACTCAATGATTAGATATTAGGGAAAGTGGCATGTTTTGTTATGTTTTGTTCTAGATCTAGGTGGATCTAGGGAGAACTTTTTATGCTTGCATTTACTGATAAGTCCCATAACAACTGCCAAGCTCTTCTTTGAGCAGATGTGGGTACACTTCGAGATACCACAGACCATCATATCAAATTGGGAAAACATGTTCCTAAGCACATTTTGGTCTAGACTTTGGTCATTGTTGGACACCAAGCTCACCAAATCCACCACCTTCCACCCCAAACTGATGGCCAAACAAAGGTCGTCAATAAATTGATTGTGCATTTCGTGTACATGTACAACTCCAAGCATCTATGCACATGGGATGAGAGTCTCCCTTATGTTCAACAGAGCCAAAACAAATCCATTCATAGCTCGACCGACCATAGTCTCTTTCAGGTGGGGTTGGGATTTCAACCATTGGGTCCCATTGATGTTGTGTTGCCCCTTGCATCCACACAAGAAGAATCATCCAATGCTCAATCTAAGGTCGAGAAAGCCACCACGTTTATTGAATGGATTCATCACATCCAACAACAGGTCCATGATATTTTACAGAAATCCAATGCTAAGTACAAATAGTGCCATGATCAACACCCGGTGACGCACAAGTTTCAGGTATGGGAGACAAGGTCTGGTTACATTTGTAGAAATATCACCTTATTGGACCCCTTCGGAAGCTTCATCCACTTAGCTATGGACCTTACACCATCACCAAGGTTGTGGGTGACAATTTTTTTGAGCTAAGTATTTCCCCCCTTCCTTTCCCTACACCCAGTGTTCAATGTGGACCTCCTTCGACCATACTTCCCACCATTATTGGACACATCGTAGATCGCAGATCGGTTAACACCAATAAATATCAACCCTAACTGCATGGAACAGGAAACCATTGATCAAATTGGGAACACTCAGATTAAGGGCACTCACCAATAGAGGATCTAGTTTTATCGGGTTGTTCGAGCAGAGCAACTCCTGCACCAAGGCAAGTGGCTCACCCGAGGCCAAGTTCAACAGAAGTTTCCCCATATGATGGGGGTGCTCAACGCAATGGAGATCATTGCTTCCTAAGAGGGGAGGACTGATATAGGTGTATATTGGTGGCCACCCACCTATTCCACTGGCTTAAAGAACAATTTCCATTTTGGCATTTTTTTTATAGTTTTTCAAGTCCCAAACTTCTAGGGTCGTTTTAAGGCTCTAAAAGACATTTTTTGGGCTCAACAGCGCCTAGAATGTACACAGAGGCAATGTTAGGCTGAGAAAAATATGTACTCATTAGTTCTAACTTTCCAATGGTGTATCGAGTGCCCCAAACAGTGATCGTATGCAAAAGTTACGCCCTTGGGAAGTTGACGTATCAACTACCCCCATCAAGGCCCACAAATATTTTAGTGTTTCATATCTTGGGGTTAGGGTTTTGGATGCTTAGGGTTTTTTAATTTGAGTTTTATGTTAAAAAATACCTTTGGAGCCTCATTGTACTCATCTTCTTACGAATGAGTGTAGCCATCACATCTCTTCTCAAAGATAAGTTGCCACCAATCAAGCAAGTTTGTTTCAGCCTGCATTTTTACAGTTTCAGCACATTCACTTTATTAATAGAAATCAAGTTTTATTGTATCTTTGTGTGTTTCTTTTCTATACATATGTATTTCATTTCGTTCCATTTATAAATATGGATAAGTGGTATCAGAGCGGTCTTCTCTTTATTTGTTTCTTTGTGCATGTCCCTAATGAGGTCAGGGTACAAGGAGTTGGGACTCAAAGTAGTTTATCCCTTGCAAGACCGTCCCCATCGATCGTGATGGCCTCCCACAATGGAAGAAAATAGAGACGATGGAGCAGGAGATCCGTTTAAACTATTACTTGAGGAATCCCCCATGCGACAAAGGAACAACTTTGCATAAATCCTTCGATGACTGGAAACAGGTGACGCATCTTCATCAGGCGGCCACTTTGAAGGCGTCGCCCCCTTCAAGGTACAAGTCAATTTTGATATCCCCTTATTTCAAGTCTATATAGATGCAGATGTTGTAGATAAATGGTTGAATATGCTATAAGGGCATGTTTTGGTCCATAATTTTTCCAATAGAGAAAAGATTACCTTTTCACTCCTTAAGGTTGTCTCCCATGTACAGGATTGGTGGGAGACTTACTGTAAGCAAAAGGACACTGAGGAATTTGCAATATTTTTGGTCTAAACCACTTGGGATTCTTTCAGGGATGTTATTAAGGAATAATACTACCATGTTGGTAGCTACGATGATCAATATACAAAATGGACCACAGTGCGACAGGAAAGGGACCATAGTTCACAAATATCTTCCATACCTTTCACACCAAGTTGAGGATCAAAGACTATGAATGACATATTTTTCTCAAGTACCACAGTTGTCTGCATAGATACATCCAAACATAAATGGAGTTTTTGGACATCTCATCACTAAGCGCGTCTTATCGATATGTTGTCAAAATCAACCTGAAATTTAAACAGAAGAAGTGAGAGTTTGGATCTGCAAATTCCTCACAACAGAGGCAGGGAAAATGCGGCCCCACCCTACAGAACAAAGAAAAGAGCAAGGATGGACCCCCTCAATACAACCATTCCAAGACGCAAACAAGGAAGGTTAATGAGAAGACAAAGAAAGACATTGCGAAGGGGTGTGAATTAAATAAAATCCCCTAGCATAACACCGATGAATGTCACTCGAAGTAGTCATTGGTGGCTGAGTTGAAAGCCTCGGAGTCAAATGCAAGTTTCGACTTTGAATCGGATCCAAACAAGGGAAAGTGGATCATTGATGCAGAACCCAGTGCCATTGTCACTACCACCAAGGTGCATCCAAGTGAACCAGAAGAACTAGAGGAAGGTGAACACCTTTTTCACTCACAGATGTCGGTGAAGCATTCTCCGCTGCATTTCATTATCGATGGCGGAAGTCAAAAGAACCTAATATCAGTAGAGGTCATCAAGCGGTTGAACCTGTCAACAACACCACACCCACATCCCTACACCATCGGGTAGCTCTGCCAAAGAAGAGATCTATGCATCAACCAATAGTGTTGTCTTCCCTACGGCACCAAGCCCTTCAAGGATGAGGTATTGTGTGATATTTCCCCCCTTGAAGTTTGTGATGTTATGTTTCGGCCAACCATGATTATGGAAACGAAATGTTGTATATGACTATAGACCTCACAGTTTTATTATTACTTTGGGTAGACAATTGTACAGAATACCAGAGGTAGCTCTGCCTACTACCATTTCTTTGATCTCTGCTAAGAAATGCAAGAAGGTCATTTATCAGACCAGGAAATTTGACTTCTTCATGATTCTCTCTCAAAGTCAAGAGAAGGTAACAACCAAATCCATGGCCTCTGTACAGGGCCTCTCCACACTGCAGAAGTAGGTGGATAAGATCGTGCAAGAATACAAAGACATCTTTTTGTCACCCACCAGGGTACCAATGTACTGTTAGGTCAAGCATTCAATTGATCTAACCCCCGATGAACTTCTACCCAATGGACCAGTCTATCACAACTCTCTGATGGAAAATGAAGAAATCAAGTGACAAATCCAAGAGATACTTCAAAAGGGGCACATCTAACCCATCTCCTCACCCTGTGAGAGCCCAATTGTACTCGTGTAGAAGAAATATGGGACTTGGCGCCTATGCATCGATTACAGATCCCTAAACAAAATCACAGTCAAGAACCAGTACCCAATTCCCCAAATTCATGACCTTCTTGACCAGCTCAAGAGGGCCAAGTTTTTCAGTAAGATTGACCTAAATTCTGGCTTCCACTACATCCCAATAGAACTGACTAATGTATGGAAGACTGCTTTCAATTCCAAAGAAGGTCCTTTCAAATGGCTAGTCATGCCCTTTGGTTTGAAAAATGCTCCGGCAACTTTCATGATATTTATGGACACTATATTGCAGCCTTTCAACAATTATTTTGTGGTGGTATATATGGATGATATCCTCATCTTCAGTGAGAATTGGGAAGAACACTTGCAACATATTTAGCAGGTCCTTCACACTCTATGATAGCACAAGCCATATGCTAACTTGGAAAAATGCTCCTTCAGCATGAACAGGGTCCAATACCTAGGCTACATTATTGATGACCATGGTGTGCATGTGGATCCAACCAAGATCCAAGTCATTCATGACTGGCCAGCCCCTACCACACTAACCGAGATTCAAATTTTCTTAGCAGTTTCCAACTTCTATCGCAGGTTCATGTTTGGATTCTCCCATATTGCATGAGACCTCAGCCAAGTGACGAAGGGTGGTGGCAAGGAAAATTTCATGTGGGGGAAGTCACAACAACAAACGTTCGATGATCTGAAAAACAATTTTTTCTTAGCTCCAGTACTCTCCTTACCTTATCTACTACAAAATTTTGAGATTGAGATCGATGCCTTAGACTATGTCATGGGCGTAATTCTCACTCAACACGGTCATCGAGTGGCACATCATAGTGAGACACTATCAGATGTCATTTGTAATTACCCCACCTATGACAAAAAAATATATTCCATTGCACAAGCTTGCCGACAATGGAAGCACTACATTCTTGAGAAGGATAAAATCATCCACACTTATCACAATCCTCTGTAGTTAATGCAGACACAAGGAAAATTGCAGAATGACCGCCATCAAAATTAGTCCACATACTTGCAGCATTTCCATATCAACATCAAATATAAGACATGGAGCACCAATCGTGTCATTGACTGCCTCAGTCAAACTCTAGTTGAATCATTTACCACGGTGCTCCACTCCTGAGTCCATGAGGCATCTGAGTGGCCCCAACTCTACACGAGCAATCATGACTTCACTACCATTTACCAAATGTTGGGCACAGGCGCGACTCTCATTGAATTTCATCTTCAAGATGGATTGTTATGCCATATGGGATACCTCTTTGTTCCTTCAAGCGAGTGTGCGATGTTGATTTGGGAATCTCACTATAGTCTGACGACAAGACATTTTGGCATGGAAAATACCATGGCAGTACTACAGAATCATTTATATTGGTCGAAACTCCACCAAGACATCAACAACTATATGAGGCCCTACATTTCCTGCGACATTGCCAAACCATCCACTAAGAAGTATGGCATGTACACCCCTCTGCCTAATCCTCACAGGCCATGGGAATCCATCTCGATGGACTACATGTCGGGCCTTCCTTCAACCAAGCAATGAAATGACTATGTTTTTGTGGTGGTTATCGGTTTTCTAAGATGGCCATCCTAAGAACCTGCAAGAAGAATATCACAGTGAAGGCCATTGCCAAGCTCTTCTTTGAATGGGTGTGGGTACACTTTAGGATACCACAAACCATCATATCAGATCCGAACAGCAGGTTCCTAAGCACATTCTAGTCTAGCCCCTGGTCACTCTTGGAAACCAAGCTCCCCAAAGCATTGCCTTCCACCCCCAAACTAATGCCATATAGAGTTCGTCAACAAAATGATTGTGCATATCTTGCACATGTACAACTCAAAGAATTCACTCACATGGGATGAGAGTATCCTCAATGTTCAACACTTCTACAAAAGAGCCATTCATATCTCTATTGGCCATAGTCCCTTTCAGGTGGGGTTGGGATTTCAACCATTGGGTACCATTGATGTCACACTGCCCCTTGCATCCACATAGGAAAAATTATCCCATGCTCAATCTGAGCTCGATAAATCTACCAAGTTTATTGAACAAATTCATCACATCCAGTAACAAGTCCATGATATTTTACAAAAATCCAATGCTAAGTACAGACAATTCCATGATCAACACCAGGTTTCGCACAAATTTCAGGTGGGAGACAAGGTCTGGTTGCATTTGCAGAAAGAGCACCTTACAGGACCCCATCAGAAGCTTCATCTACTTTGTTATGGACCTTACACCATCACCAAGGTTGTGAGTGACAATTCTTTTGAGCTAAGTATTCCCCCCTTCCTTGGCCTGCACCCAATGTTCAATGTGCACCTCCTTCAACCATACCTCCCACCATTATTGGACACATCTTAGATCGCAAAGCAGTTGACACCGACAAATATCAACTCCGACTACATGGTACATGCATCCATTGATCAAATTAGGGACACTCATATTAAGGGCACTCGCCAACAGAGGATCTAGCTTTATCGGGTTGTCAAAGCAAGGTCGCTCCTGCACCAAGGCAAGTGGCTCACCCAGGGCCAAGTTCAGTAGAATTTTCCTCGTATGATGGGGGTGCTCAACACAATGGATACCATTACCTCCTAAGGGGGGAGGATTGATCCAAGTGGATATCGGTGGCCACCCAGCTATTCCACTGGCTCAAAGAACAGTTTCCATTTTGGCAGTTCTTTTATAGTTTTTTGGATCCCAGACTTTTGGAGTCGTTTTGAATCTCTAAACGACATTTTTTGGGCTCGGTAGTGTTGATTTTTGTAATTCTTAGATCTTGATAGTTATTGCCTTATGATTTCGAAACAAGATTCACTTTCATACCTTTGTTATCATAGAATAACTATACATTGAAAACATAAACTATTACAATCCAGTGGAAAGAACAAGATCTAGAAATATTAACCATGCACTGTAGACAAAATAATTTATCCTGGGAAACCCAATCTTTGGGAGAAAACCCAACAACCTTTATTAGAGGAATAAATTCAATATTTCACAGGTTTACCACCATAAAAAAATAGACTAAGAGATAATACAAAGTCACCTCCCAAACCTAGCACAACTCTCCAAGAGGTAGCACACAAGATAAAGTACCTAGATATTCCAGTTGCAGTGTCTTCTATTCCTCCCTTAGACTTGTGCCTTCTTTTCCTTGAGTGAGAGTTGAGTGTGTGTTCAAATGAGAATGCTTCACCTTTATTTATACTTGTTAAGTCACTTTAGTGAGGCCAAATTCTCTTCCTAGATATTTAATTTTATCCTGTCTTTTTCCTGTGGGGCCGACTTATCTTCTAGGGTCTTCAATTTCACTTTAATATTTTCCAGTGGGGGCCTACTTCTCTTTTGTGGTATTCAATGTGGAGAATGACTACCTGAAGTTTCAAAACTTCAATACTCCCTTTCAACGAGGGAGACATTCTCCATACTTTAATTTCTTCTTTCATAGAAAGGTTGTCCTTGAGCCTGGTTGATGTAGTTTTCTCTGGCATGCACGTAGTTGATGTATATTTTTCCCACATATCACCTAGTTTATGTATAATTCTCCAACATAACACCTTGGGTCTCCAATGGTCCTTTTCAAGTCACATGATCAAGGATAGAGACCACACCTGGGCCATTCTCCTTAGCCAAGACACATTTCCATCAGAGGATAATATATGCCCGATGTTAATACACGAAGAACATCAACACCCTAGGCCATTCTCCTTAGCCAAGTCACATGGACATCGGAGGAGAATATATGCATGATGCTAATACATGGAGAACATCAGCACCCTCGACCATTCTCCTTATCCAAGTCACCTGGCCATCGGAGGAGAATGTTTTTCCAATGCATATGTACTTGGAGCGTTCATCAGTCCTTGTCAAGTCACATGATCAAGGATAAAGACTAGACCTGGGCCATTCTCCTTAACCAAGTCACATGGCCATCAGAGGAGAATTTTTTCCTGGTACTTCCATCTGGAGAAGCATAATCACCTCGCGTATTTGTCAGTACTTGTCAAGTGACATGATCAAGGATAAAGACTGCGCCTCGACTAGTATCCTTAGCCAAGTCACATGGCCATCAAAGGAGAATGTCTGCCCGATGCTACCTGAAACATCAACACTCCCTCTCAGTGAGGGAGACATTCTGCATCACGCCAAGTTTGTCCCTGAAGTATTCGAACTTTGCCTTTAACAGAGGTTTGGTGAGAATGTCTACAATCTTCTCATCTGTGGATATGTATTGGAGCTTCACTACTCCCTTCTGTACCATGTCTCGGATGAAGTAGTATTTGATCTCAATATTCTTTGACATGTCATGAAATATTGAATTCTCATAAATATTGACATAGATTTGGTTATCACAGTGTATTAAGGTCATCTCTAGTTGTTGATCAAATAGTCATGCAAGTAGTTTATGGAGCCATACTTCTTCACAACTTGTGACACTGATTGTGATATACTCTGTGTTTGTTGTACTAAGTGCTACAGATTTCTGCTTTCTACTGAACCAGGATATCAGAGTTGATCCCAGGCTAAAGCAACACCCTGAGGTACTCTTTCTTTCTACTACACTCTCTACCCAGTCAAAGTATGTATATCCCTGCAGCTTCACTTCACCACTTGATACATATATGAGGCCATACCCAATTGTACCATGTAGGTACCTCAACGCATGCTTTGTTGCAACCCAATGGTAGTGTCTCGTCTCTACCATAAAATGGTTCAAGGTGCGTACTACAAAGTAAATATTTGGCCTTGTGTTATCCAGGTACATCAAGGATCCAATCAACTTCATGTACATAGTGGGATCCACCAAATCTGAATCTAAAGTAGAGTCACTCAACTTCTTCATATTTGTCTCCATATGTGTGGCCATGGACTTGCATTCCATCATACCAAATCTACGCAAAAACTCAATTGTATAGTTTCCTTCTCCAAGGAAAATCTTGCCTGGTCTATGCCACACCTCCAATCCCAAGAAATAGTGCATCAATCCAAGATCCTTCATCTTGAATTCTGAGGCCAACTCCCTCTTGCATCTGATAATGAGCCTCTCTATTCCCGTAAGAAACAAATCATCAACATATAGTACCAAGATCAATGGATCACCATCAACAACCCTATAATAAAGGTTGGGATTTGCATCACTCTTGGTGAAACCCAAGCTCATCAAGTATCCATCGATCTTGGAGTACCATGCTCTAGGTGCTTTCTTGAGTCCATACAATGCCTTCTTTAATCTTCATACATGGGACTCCTTCCCATGTATCACAAAGCCTTGAGGTTGTTCTATGTACACTTCTTCCTCAATCACACTATCGAGGAACGTGATATTTACATCCATCTGATGTAATTTCCAACCCATAATTGAAGCAATGAAAAGAATGGTCCTGATGGAAGTGTACTTGGAAAATGGAGCAAATGTCTCTTCATAATCCACTCCCTCTTTCTGGGAGAATCCTCTTGACACAAACCTTGCTTTGTATTTGTCGATGTTTCCATGTGATGCATGCTCGATCTTATATATCCACTTAGAAGTCACTATTGAATTCCCTTATGTTCTCGACACGACCTCCCACACATAATTCTTCATAATGGACTATACTCCTCCATCATGTCATCTTTCCAAACCTATTGATCAACTGCTTTCTCCATAACTGAAAGGTTATGAGTCAATGATTTGGCTCATTAGTGACATGTGAATTAAGAACCTTTTAGTTCTCTTTCTCTCCCTGAAGGTAACACGGTGAGTTGCATTTCCTTCTACATCTTGTAAAATATCACGAAGCCATGTTGGCTTCTTCCTAGTTAGGGAAACATCTCTGGGTAGATCCATTGGTTCTGTTGGTTCAACTGATTCTTCTTGATGGTCTGAAGGATGATTAGTTGAACTAGTTGGATGTGTACCATCATCAGTTGGAGCCTCTTTCTCCTCACTATCAATCTCTATGTGAGATTNACAGAGTACACAGAGATTTTTACCGGAAACCCTCAACTGAGAAAACCTTTCTTATTTTCATTATATCGAATTTCACCATTCGCCATACAATATATACAATGTTTTTAGGTATTCCGTAGATACCAAAACCCTAATCCCTTAATTCGTGATTAATTTGCAAATCAGCTAAAAATAGCAAAATCCGCTAAAAATAGCAAAATCCGCTAAAAATAGCAAA
>SNQJ01S0129692.1:22588-34851 GCA_010110895.2 Picea sitchensis
CTCTAGGTGAAGGGATCGTTAGACGCAGTTGTCGTATATGACGCACCCACACACACACACATGCAAAGAATATAACACACACCCAACAGAACATTGAACACGGATATGCCTCTTTTGGTTTGCTTTTATACATTTGTCGCATGTACAGATCCTTTTAGAGTTTTTCAGGAAAAACTTTGAGCTTAGGTTTTGTTCCTTCTCATGCTCATAAATCAATGAGAATGTAACCAAGTATACTTTTGTCGTCTTTTCGTACTCGTAATGGTAACACGTAAAACAAAACCCATGGAGTATCCTTTAAGCTCTTTTCACGCTTCGTAAAAAAAAAAGATTGTCGAGCGACCTTGTTCTTTTCACTCTCAGAAAAGTATTTGAAGAAAACATTTGATGAGAGGTAGGTTATCACTTTTTCGGTCTCATCCGATCAACTTACGAAAAAGGAACTTGTGGAGTCCTCTTTAAGTGTTTTTCAGACTCTCTAAACATGAAAAACCCTCGAGTTTTCCCTCTTAGGACTCGTTAAACAAACATTGAAAGACCCATATGGGACTGAACCACTCCTTCTTAGGGTTCGTTAAATGTACTCTGAGGGACTCGTCCAAAGGATGAGATTATATCAACAAGCATGTGTTATCCTCCTCAAGCTTCCGTAAAAATAAAGAGGTACTCGCCATAAATGGTGGGGGGGGATTTGGGAAAGAAATGTGTCTATGTAGCCGTGTTAGTGGAAGTAATAGTCACTCTTCAACATGACACCCCCTTCATCATTGTATCTGGGTTGGGAAATCCATTCATCTCTCATTTGACCATCCACATGTCCATATGTTGGGTCCTCCTTGAGTCAATGCTACCAAGACCATTGTCATGTCATTCATATGTTCAAGAGAAGACTAGCCTTAATAAGCCTCCTATCGAGTCGGCCATCTGCAGTTATAAATTTTCTACCATGTCAACCTTCCTTGTGTCAGTTTCGAATCATTTCATACTCTGATCTATCTGAAATCTGCTACTTATTTTGTGTCATTGATGGGGGATACATCAAGGCCCTCCTGTGACGAGTCTTTTCTTGTCGACTTCAACTCATTATCCAGGAACAAGACTTAGAAATCATTCAGTGCCTTAGAGCATGTATGCCTCAATGGCAGGTTTCTTCGCTTTCAACAATGGGTTCACATCATTGGCCCCTGATTGGAGGATTCCCTCAAATGTTCGACTTCAACTCCTTTATTCACACTCGTTGGATTGTATTGGGGTACCTTGGGAGTCATTGACATCAATGGTGATTTCCCTCGCACTTGCTAACGGTTTTCATTAATGACTGGTAATCAAGTGGTTTTTATCATGTTCGACTTCAGCACCTGTAATCACATGGTTAGATTCATACTTAGGGATGACGGAAATGAAGACCTTGGGTCATACCATTCTGGTCCAGGTTGTGATGGAGTATTCATTATTTGTATTGGCACATAGATCCATTTTGTATGTCTCGTGGCTATGTCCGAATTTGAGTCATTTTAGTGCATAGATCCACAGTGTATGTTGAGTGGCTATGTCGGTTTCACATTGACATGGATCCACAGTGTATATTTGGTGGCCATGACTCATTTGACATTTTGTAATCCGAGTATGGGAATGCCTACCTTAGGCAATGGAATATTATTATGTTGATGCTTCACTATTTGTAGGTTCCCGACTAATGTGCTCTTTTTTTCTGACACACACATCCTACAAAATTTTTCGGAAGTCATGAGTTCCAGTCTCATACTTTGGGGGGCATTCTATTACAAATTATTTTGGTCACCCCAGTGATCCATTGACAAACATGTGTTCATGTTCCCAAAAAGATCCTTTCTTTAGGAGGAAAGTGACTGACTTTCTCTTATCAAAAACCTTGTCAAGGAGGGTCATCGCAGGCTACACCATAAGCAGGGTGTGACGATGCCTGGTTGTCGCCCTCTGCCCTAAAGTAGGGTGCAATGATGTCAAAATACTAAGAAAAGGTTAAGTTTCACGAAATTTCTAGAAGAGGATTTTCTAGAAGGTGAGGTGGCGTCCGTATGGTTGGGATCCTACTCGCATCTCTGATTTGGTGGGATCATCCCATTCTATTTAACCATCTCTCTTTACCTTATACAAAGAGGGATTTCTCATGGAAAAGGCTAAGGTTGATTTTAAGGTTAGTGAAGATTGAATAAGCTAAGATTGCATGGAGAGTTTTGCATTGGATCATTCTTGAGAACCTCATTTCAGTTCATCAAGTCATTGTGGATCTTCTTCATTCAAGATTGGAGCAATTATGTGTTGTTGAAAAGGGTCATTGAAAGGGGACCTTGCAACATCAAGGCTTTGGTTGTAATCTCCACTTTCATTATTATATAATACAGTGATATGTTTCTTTCCCATAAAACTTATATCGTTTTATTGTATGATTCCTTGATCACATACATAGGTTCTCATTGAGTATATTATTTCTTTCACTTTGGTTGGCTTGTGTTCCCTTGCAGATTCAATATCACAGGACCACTGGAGTGGAGCTAGGACGACAATGGCAAGAGGAAGCGATATTTAAATGGTATGTTGTCCATCTCTTGCTAGATAGTAAACTCAATGATTAGATATTAGGGAAAGTGGCATGTTTTGTTATGTTTTTTTCTAGATCTAGGTGGATCTAGGGATATTTGTTTATGCCTGCATTTACTGATAAGTCCCATAACAACTGCCAATCTCTTCTTTGAGCAGATGTGGGTACACTTCGAGATACCACAGACCATCATATCAAATCGGGAAAACATGTTCCTAAGCACATTTTGGTCTAGCCTTTGGTCATTGTTGGACACCAAGCTCACCAAATCCGCAGCCTTCCACCCCAAACTAATGGCCAAACAAAGGTCGTCAACAAAAGGATCGTGCATTTCGTGTACATGTACAACTCCAAGCATCTATGCACATGGGATGAGAGTCTCCCTTATGTTCAACAGAGCCAAAACAAATCCATTCATAGCTCGACTGACCATAGTCCCTTTCAGGTGGGGTTGGGATTTCAACCATTGGGTCCCATTGATGTTGTGTTTCCCCTTGCATCCACACAAGAAGAATCATCCAATGCTCAATCTAAGGTAGAGAAAGCCACCGCGTTTATTGAATGGATTCATCACATCCAACAACAGGTCCATGATATTTTACAGAAATCCAATGCTAAGTACAAACATTGCCATGATCAACACCGGGTGACGCACAAGTTTCAGGTACGGGAGATAAGGTCTGGTTACATTTGTAGAAAGATCACCTTATTGGACCCCTTTGAAAACTTCATCCACTTAGCTATGGACCTTACACCATCACCAAGGTTGTGGGTGACAATTTTTTTGAGCTAAGTATTCCCCCCTTCCTTTCCCTGCACCCAGTGTTCAATGTGGACCTCCTTCGACCATACTTCCCACCATTATTGGACACATCGTAGATCGCAGATCGATTGACACCAATAAATATCAACCCTAACTGCATGGAACAGGAAACCATTGATCAAATCGGGAACACTCAGATTAAGAGCACTCACCAATAGAGGATCCAGTTTTATCGGGTTGTCCGAGTAGAGCAACTCGTGCACCAAGGCAAGTGGCTCACCCGAGGCCAAGTTCAATAGAAGTTTCCCCATATGATGGGGGCGCTCAACGCAATGGAGATCATTGCTTCCTAAGAGGGGACAACTGATACGGGTGGATATTGGTGGCCACCCACCTATTCCACTGGCTTAAAGAACAATTTCCATTTTGGCATTTTTTTTTATAGTTTTTCAAGTCCCAAACTTCTAGGGTCGTTTTAATGCTCTAAAAGACATTTTTTGGGCTCAACAGCGCCTAGAATGTACACAGAGGCAGATGTTAGGCTGAGAAAAATATGTACTCATTATTTCTAACTTTCCAATGGTGTATCGAGTGCCCCAAACGGTGATCGTATGCAAAAGTTACGCCCTTGGGAAGTTGACATATCAACTACCCCCATCAGGGCCCACAAATCTTTTAGTGTTTCATATCTCAGGGTTAGGGTTTTGGATGCTTAGGGTTTTCTCATTTGAGTTTTATGTTAAAAAATACCTTTGGAGCCTCATTGTACTCATCTTCTTACGAATGAGTGTAGCCATCACATCTCTTCTCAAAGATAAGTTGCCACCAATCAAGCAAGTTTGTTTCAGTCTGCATTTTTACAGTTTCAGTACATTCACTTTATTAATAAAAATCAAGTTTTATTGTATCTTTGTGTGTTTCTTTTCTATACATATGTATTTCATTTCATTCCATTTATAAATATGGATAATTTGTATCAGAGCGGTCTTCTCTTTATTTGTTTCTTTGTGCATGTCCCTAATGAGGTCAGGGTACAAGGAGTTGGGACTCAAAGTAGTTTAGCCCTTGCAAGACCGTCCCCATCGATCGTGATGGCCTCCCACAGTGGAAGAAAATAGAGACGATGGAGCAGGAGATCCATTTAAACTATTACTCAAGGAATCCCCCATGCGACAAAGGAACAACTTTGCATAAATCCTTCGATGACTGGAAACAGGTGATGCATCTTCATCAAGCGGCCACTTTGAAGGCGTCGCCCCCTTCAAGGTACAAGTCAATTTTGATATCCCCTTATTTGAAGGCTATATAGATGTGGATGTTGTAGATAAATGGTTGAATATGATAAAAGGGTATGTTTTGGTCCATAATTTTTCCAATAGAGAAAAGATTACCTTTGCACTCCTTAAGGTTGTCTCCCATGTACAGGATTGGTGGGAGACTTACTGTAAGCAAAAGAACACTGAGGAATTTGCAATATTTTTGGTCTAAACCACTTGGGATTCTTTCAAGGATGTTATTAAGGAATAATACTACCATGTTGGTAGCTACGATGATCAATATACAAAATGGACCACAATGCAACAGGAAAGGGACCATAGTTCACAAATATCTTCCATACCTTTCACACCAAGTTGAGGATCAAAGACTATGAATGGAATATTTTTCTCAAGTACCACAGTTGTCTGCATAGATACATCCAAACATAAATGGAGTTTTTGGACATCTCATCATTAAGCGCGTCTTATCGATATGTTGTCAAAATTGACCTGAAATTTAAACAGAAGAAGCGAGAGTTTGGATCTGCAAATTCCTCACAACAGAGGCAGGGAAAATGTAGCCCCACCCTACAGAAAAAAGAACAGAGCAAGGATGGACCCCCTCAATACAACCATTCCAAGACGCAAACAAGGAAGGGTAATGAGAAGACAAAGAAAGACATTGGGAAGGGGTGTGGATTAAATAAAATCCCCTTGCATAACACCAATGAATGTCGCTCGAAGCAGTCATTGGTGGCTGAGTTGAAAGCCTCGGAGTCAAACGCAAGTTCTGACTTTGAATCGGATCTATACAAGGGAAAGTGGATCATTGATGTAGAACCCAGTGTCATTGTCACTACCACCAAGGTGCATCCAAGTGAACCAGAAGAACTAGAGGAAGGTGAACAGCTTTTTCACTCACAAATGTCGGTGAAGCGTTCTCCGCTGCATTTCATTATTGATAGCAGAACTCAAAAGAACCTAATATCAGTAGAGGTCATCAAGCGGTTGAACCTATCAACGACACCACACCCACAGCCCTACACCATCAGGTGGCTCTGCCAAAGAAGAGATCTATGCGTCAGCCAATAGTGTCGTCTTCCCTACGGCACCAAGCCCTTCAAGGATGAGGTATTGTGTGATATTTCCCCCCTTGAAGTTTGTGATGTTATGTTTCGGCCAACCATGATTATGGAAACGAAATGTTGTATATGACTATAGACCTCACAGTTTTATTATTACTTTGGGTAGACAATTGTACAGAATACCAGAGGTAGCTCTGCCTACTACCATTTCTTTGATCTCTGCTAAGAAATGCAAGAAGGTCATTTATCAGACCAGGAAATTTGACTTCTTCATGATTCTCTCTCAAAGTCAAGAGAAGGTAACAACCAAATCCATGGCCTCTGTACAGGGCCTCTCCACACTGCAGAAGTAGGTGGATAAGATCGTGCAAGAATACAAAGACATCTTTTTGTCACCCACCAGGGTACCAATGTACTGTTAGGTCAAGCATTCAATTGATCTAACCCCCGATGAACTTCTACCCAATGGACCAGTCTATCACAACTCTCTGATGGAAAATGAAGAAATCAAGTGACAAATCCAAGAGATACTTCAAAAGGGGCACATCTAACCCATCTCCTCACCCTGTGAGAGCCCAATTGTACTCGTGTAGAAGAAATATGGGACTTGGCGCCTATGCATCGATTACAGATCCCTAAACAAAATCACAGTCAAGAACCAGTACCCAATTCCCCAAATTCATGACCTTCTTGACCAGCTCAAGAGGGCCAAGTTTTTCAGTAAGATTGACCTAAATTCTGGCTTCCACTACATCCCAATAGAACTGACTAATGTATGGAAGACTGCTTTCAATTCCAAAGAAGGTCCTTTCAAATGGCTAGTCATGCCCTTTGGTTTGAAAAATGCTCCGGCAACTTTCATGATATTTATGGACACTATATTGCAGCCTTTCAACAATTATTTTGTGGTGGTATATATGGATGATATCCTCATCTTCAGTGAGAATTGGGAAGAACACTTGCAACATATTTAGCAGGTCCTTCACACTCTATGATAGCACAAGCCATATGCTAACTTGGAAAAATGCTCCTTCAGCATGAACAGGGTCCAATACCTAGGCTACATTATTGATGACCATGGTGTGCATGTGGATCCAACCAAGATCCAAGTCATTCATGACTGGCCAGCCCCTACCACACTAACCGAGATTCAAATTTTCTTAGCAGTTTCCAACTTCTATCGCAGGTTCATGTTTGGATTCTCCCATATTGCATGAGACCTCAGCCAAGTGACGAAGGGTGGTGGCAAGGAAAATTTCATGTGGGGGAAGTCACAACAACAAACGTTCGATGATCTGAAAAACAATTTTTTCTTAGCTCCAGTACTCTCCTTACCTTATCTACTACAAAATTTTGAGATTGAGATCGATGCCTTAGACTATGTCATGGGCGTAATTCTCACTCAACACGGTCATCGAGTGGCACATCATAGTGAGACACTATCAGATGTCATTTGTAATTACCCCACCTATGACAAAAAAATATATTCCATTGCACAAGCTTGCCGACAATGGAAGCACTACATTCTTGAGAAGGATAAAATCATCCACACTTATCACAATCCTCTGTAGTTAATGCAGACACAAGGAAAATTGCAGAATGACCGCCATCAAAATTAGTCCACATACTTGCAGCATTTCCATATCAACATCAAATATAAGACATGGAGCACCAATCGTGTCATTGACTGCCTCAGTCAAACTCTAGTTGAATCATTTACCACGGTGCTCCACTCCTGAGTCCATGAGGCATCTGAGTGGCCCCAACTCTACACGAGCAATCATGACTTCACTACCATTTACCAAATGTTGGGCACAGGCGCGACTCTCATTGAATTTCATCTTCAAGATGGATTGTTATGCCATATGGGATACCTCTTTGTTCCTTCAAGCGAGTGTGCGATGTTGATTTGGGAATCTCACTATAGTCTGACGACAAGACATTTTGGCATGGAAAATACCATGGCAGTACTACAGAATCATTTATATTGGTCGAAACTCCACCAAGACATCAACAACTATATGAGGCCCTACATTTCCTGCGACATTGCCAAACCATCCACTAAGAAGTATGGCATGTACACCCCTCTGCCTAATCCTCACAGGCCATGGGAATCCATCTCGATGGACTACATGTCGGGCCTTCCTTCAACCAAGCAATGAAATGACTATGTTTTTGTGGTGGTTATCGGTTTTCTAAGATGGCCATCCTAAGAACCTGCAAGAAGAATATCACAGTGAAGGCCATTGCCAAGCTCTTCTTTGAATGGGTGTGGGTACACTTTAGGATACCACAAACCATCATATCAGATCCGAACAGCAGGTTCCTAAGCACATTCTAGTCTAGCCCCTGGTCACTCTTGGAAACCAAGCTCCCCAAAGCATTGCCTTCCACCCCCAAACTAATGCCATATAGAGTTCGTCAACAAAATGATTGTGCATATCTTGCACATGTACAACTCAAAGAATTCACTCACATGGGATGAGAGTATCCTCAATGTTCAACACTTCTACAAAAGAGCCATTCATATCTCTATTGGCCATAGTCCCTTTCAGGTGGGGTTGGGATTTCAACCATTGGGTACCATTGATGTCACACTGCCCCTTGCATCCACATAGGAAAAATTATCCCATGCTCAATCTGAGCTCGATAAATCTACCAAGTTTATTGAACAAATTCATCACATCCAGTAACAAGTCCATGATATTTTACAAAAATCCAATGCTAAGTACAGACAATTCCATGATCAACACCAGGTTTCGCACAAATTTCAGGTGGGAGACAAGGTCTGGTTGCATTTGCAGAAAGAGCACCTTACAGGACCCCATCAGAAGCTTCATCTACTTTGTTATGGACCTTACACCATCACCAAGGTTGTGAGTGACAATTCTTTTGAGCTAAGTATTCCCCCCTTCCTTGGCCTGCACCCAATGTTCAATGTGCACCTCCTTCAACCATACCTCCCACCATTATTGGACACATCTTAGATCGCAAAGCAGTTGACACCGACAAATATCAACTCCGACTACATGGTACATGCATCCATTGATCAAATTAGGGACACTCATATTAAGGGCACTCGCCAACAGAGGATCTAGCTTTATCGGGTTGTCAAAGCAAGGTCGCTCCTGCACCAAGGCAAGTGGCTCACCCAGGGCCAAGTTCAGTAGAATTTTCCTCGTATGATGGGGGTGCTCAACACAATGGATACCATTACCTCCTAAGGGGGGAGGATTGATCCAAGTGGATATCGGTGGCCACCCAGCTATTCCACTGGCTCAAAGAACAGTTTCCATTTTGGCAGTTCTTTTATAGTTTTTTGGATCCCAGACTTTTGGAGTCGTTTTGAATCTCTAAACGACATTTTTTGGGCTCGGTAGTGTTGATTTTTGTAATTCTTAGATCTTGATAGTTATTGCCTTATGATTTCGAAACAAGATTCACTTTCATACCTTTGTTATCATAGAATAACTATACATTGAAAACATAAACTATTACAATCCAGTGGAAAGAACAAGATCTAGAAATATTAACCATGCACTGTAGACAAAATAATTTATCCTGGGAAACCCAATCTTTGGGAGAAAACCCAACAACCTTTATTAGAGGAATAAATTCAATATTTCACAGGTTTACCACCATAAAAAAATAGACTAAGAGATAATACAAAGTCACCTCCCAAACCTAGCACAACTCTCCAAGAGGTAGCACACAAGATAAAGTACCTAGATATTCCAGTTGCAGTGTCTTCTATTCCTCCCTTAGACTTGTGCCTTCTTTTCCTTGAGTGAGAGTTGAGTGTGTGTTCAAATGAGAATGCTTCACCTTTATTTATACTTGTTAAGTCACTTTAGTGAGGCCAAATTCTCTTCCTAGATATTTAATTTTATCCTGTCTTTTTCCTGTGGGGCCGACTTATCTTCTAGGGTCTTCAATTTCACTTTAATATTTTCCAGTGGGGGCCTACTTCTCTTTTGTGGTATTCAATGTGGAGAATGACTACCTGAAGTTTCAAAACTTCAATACTCCCTTTCAACGAGGGAGACATTCTCCATACTTTAATTTCTTCTTTCATAGAAAGGTTGTCCTTGAGCCTGGTTGATGTAGTTTTCTCTGGCATGCACGTAGTTGATGTATATTTTTCCCACATATCACCTAGTTTATGTATAATTCTCCAACATAACACCTTGGGTCTCCAATGGTCCTTTTCAAGTCACATGATCAAGGATAGAGACCACACCTGGGCCATTCTCCTTAGCCAAGACACATTTCCATCAGAGGATAATATATGCCCGATGTTAATACACGAAGAACATCAACACCCTAGGCCATTCTCCTTAGCCAAGTCACATGGACATCGGAGGAGAATATATGCATGATGCTAATACATGGAGAACATCAGCACCCTCGACCATTCTCCTTATCCAAGTCACCTGGCCATCGGAGGAGAATGTTTTTCCAATGCATATGTACTTGGAGCGTTCATCAGTCCTTGTCAAGTCACATGATCAAGGATAAAGACTAGACCTGGGCCATTCTCCTTAACCAAGTCACATGGCCATCAGAGGAGAATTTTTTCCTGGTACTTCCATCTGGAGAAGCATAATCACCTCGCGTATTTGTCAGTACTTGTCAAGTGACATGATCAAGGATAAAGACTGCGCCTCGACTAGTATCCTTAGCCAAGTCACATGGCCATCAAAGGAGAATGTCTGCCCGATGCTACCTGAAACATCAACACTCCCTCTCAGTGAGGGAGACATTCTGCATCACGCCAAGTTTGTCCCTGAAGTATTCGAACTTTGCCTTTAACAGAGGTTTGGTGAGAATGTCTACAATCTTCTCATCTGTGGATATGTATTGGAGCTTCACTACTCCCTTCTGTACCATGTCTCGGATGAAGTAGTATTTGATCTCAATATTCTTTGACATGTCATGAAATATTGAATTCTCATAAATATTGACATAGATTTGGTTATCACAGTGTATTAAGGTCATCTCTAGTTGTTGATCAAATAGTCATGCAAGTAGTTTATGGAGCCATACTTCTTCACAACTTGTGACACTGATTGTGATATACTCTGTGTTTGTTGTACTAAGTGCTACAGATTTCTGCTTTCTACTGAACCAGGATATCAGAGTTGATCCCAGGCTAAAGCAACACCCTGAGGTACTCTTTCTTTCTACTACACTCTCTACCCAGTCAAAGTATGTATATCCCTGCAGCTTCACTTCACCACTTGATACATATATGAGGCCATACCCAATTGTACCATGTAGGTACCTCAACGCATGCTTTGTTGCAACCCAATGGTAGTGTCTCGTCTCTACCATAAAATGGTTCAAGGTGCGTACTACAAAGTAAATATTTGGCCTTGTGTTATCCAGGTACATCAAGGATCCAATCAACTTCATGTACATAGTGGGATCCACCAAATCTGAATCTAAAGTAGAGTCACTCAACTTCTTCATATTTGTCTCCATATGTGTGGCCATGGACTTGCATTCCATCATACCAAATCTACGCAAAAACTCAATTGTATAGTTTCCTTCTCCAAGGAAAATCTTGCCTGGTCTATGCCACACCTCCAATCCCAAGAAATAGTGCATCAATCCAAGATCCTTCATCTTGAATTCTGAGGCCAACTCCCTCTTGCATCTGATAATGAGCCTCTCTATTCCCGTAAGAAACAAATCATCAACATATAGTACCAAGATCAATGGATCACCATCAACAACCCTATAATAAAGGTTGGGATTTGCATCACTCTTGGTGAAACCCAAGCTCATCAAGTATCCATCGATCTTGGAGTACCATGCTCTAGGTGCTTTCTTGAGTCCATACAATGCCTTCTTTAATCTTCATACATGGGACTCCTTCCCATGTATCACAAAGCCTTGAGGTTGTTCTATGTACACTTCTTCCTCAATCACACTATCGAGGAACGTGATATTTACATCCATCTGATGTAATTTCCAACCCATAATTGAAGCAATGAAAAGAATGGTCCTGATGGAAGTGTACTTGGAAAATGGAGCAAATGTCTCTTCATAATCCACTCCCTCTTTCTGGGAGAATCCTCTTGACACAAACCTTGCTTTGTATTTGTCGATGTTTCCATGTGATGCATGCTCGATCTTATATATCCACTTAGAAGTCACTATTGAATTCCCTTATGTTCTCGACACGACCTCCCACACATAATTCTTCATAATGGACTATACTCCTCCATCATGTCATCTTTCCAAACCTATTGATCAACTGCTTTCTCCATAACTGAAAGGTTATGAGTCAATGATTTGGCTCATTAGTGACATGTGAATTAAGAACCTTTTAGTTCTCTTTCTCTCCCTGAAGGTAACACGGTGAGTTGCATTTCCTTCTACATCTTGTAAAATATCACGAAGCCATGTTGGCTTCTTCCTAGTTAGGGAAACATCTCTGGGTAGATCCATTGGTTCTGTTGGTTCAACTGATTCTTCTTGATGGTCTGAAGGATGATTAGTTGAACTAGTTGGATGTGTACCATCATCAGTTGGAGCCTCTTTCTCCTCACTATCAATCTCTATGTGAGATT
>SNQJ01S0129696.1:0-25989 GCA_010110895.2 Picea sitchensis
CATAATAGGATCCATTGTATGGTGTTGCCCTACCTCAAGGGTTTGGTAATAATAAAGTGTGGTTTCTTCTATATAGCTTTGTGGATCTATTGTGTATTCAGTATTTGTGGTGATTATATTGGTAGATCTATTCAGGTTCTTAACAGAAGTCACATCCCATAGTTATTGGGAGCATGGAGGATGAGTACAATCATCTTGGGGAAGTGTGTGAGTCAAGCAAGACAACCAAATGAGGGGAAATTCATATGGGAAGCTACAACAATTTTACACATTCAGTTTTTGTGCATGAACAACAAGTAGAGCACAGGGAAGAGAGATTGGAGGTAGAGCATCCATGGAGAGTGAATTCTAGAGCATGCTAGAGCGTATCTGGAGCATTTTGGAGTTAAATATTGAAGAGTCAGGCTATCAGGCATGAAGAGCGAACTCTTGTGTGAGTTGCATTGTAACAACAATTGTTGTTGTTGTTGTTGTTTGCTGGTAGATTTTCCTAGCAATGAGTTCCCTTAAGTTCCCAACAGAGAGATTCTTGGTTACATGTGCCAGAGAGACCATGATAAACGAATGGGACGCCCCAGGGACTGATATCAGTGAAGGGGTACATTCCTTGGGTTGTGCAGGTCGAGAGGAAGAGAATTGGTGGAAAATCAGGATAGTTGTAGGAGAATACTAGTGTGTTGTGGGATTTCTGATCCGTGAGTGGATAGTGAGAAACCACCCTCTTTTGTGAATTACTAGCCTCAACTCAGTGGTGACTTGTTGTTGAGATTTGGAACAATGAGTCTATGGTTGGGTGGAACGTTCATCCCAAGCAGCTTATTACACAATTGATTTTAAATGATAAGTGTTTTATCTTGTTGCTATGTTTTTTTATGTGTTTAATTGTTGTATTGTTACTCTGTGTATGAAAATGGATTTATATGTTGTTGTAATAAAATAATTTACTACATTCACGTATGTTGTTGAAATGTTGTAGATGCATCAATTTAATTGTAACATATAGTAGCTAAATCTGGTTCTAATTCGTAGCTGAAAGCTACAAGAAATTAATTGGTTTGTAGAAATTTTAGTTTTTGTGAGTTATTATGCACCGTAATGTTCCTCAGCTGGACTGGGTGACGTTGCATTATCATATAAAATCCTTTGGTTCAAACATCGGGCTTCTAAGGGCCGAGAACAGTGTGAATTGGGAAAATTCGTCGTTGCAGATTTCAGTCTGTGTGAATTTGGGGAAAAATGGTGAAAAATCAAAGAGAAATCCTCAAATTCGTGAGCAAGATTTGAGCTTGAATGAATCAGAATTGTTTAAGAGGTTCAATGGAGCTAATATGAAAAGTTGCAGAGTTAAATTCGACTTGGAATGGTCAAAATTCATGTTTTAATGGTCGTTGTAGAGTTGCAGGAAGTGTGGTGAATCGACAGTCGAGATTGTGTTTGATCTTGAGATCAACGACCTAGATTCACTTTAATAACTTTAAAAATTCACAAGGGTTCATTTGTTTGAAAGGTTGAGTAGACCAACAACCGAGATTTGTTTTTGACAGTTGGGAAGTTGAAGCAAATCGACGGTCTATATTAGTTTCAGTTGTTTAGGAGTTGGAGCCAAGTGATGGTCAAGATCATCTTGGCTTGGAGATCGACAATCCAAATTCATCAGGGATTTGGTTGAGATTTCTTTAAGTGTTGTAAATTCACCAAGAGAAATCATTGATTATCGATGGGTCAATGGTCGAGTGTCAGTTGGATTTGACAAAGTGTTTTTGGTCGCCAAAGGAAATCGTTGATGACCAGTGGGCTAATGGTCAGGTGTCGACCGATTCAGTGAAATGTTTTGACTGAGAAAAGAGAAGTTGTCGATGGCCGATAGGCTGATGGTCGGACATCGACCGATTCAACAAGGTTTTCAGGTCGTCCAAGAGAAACAATTGATGGTCGATGAAGGAAAGAGAGTGATGATGTGTCATGCCATGTCAACGTCCATGTGTCATTCCATGTCAACATCCACGTGTTGTTCCACATTAGTAAATTTAACACCTCAGGATGACATGTCATGCCACATCAACATCCATGTGTCATGCCACGTCAGTAGTTTCCATGTCATCCCATAAGTATCCAACAACCAACGGTCAGGTTAGTCAAATTAGTGATGTGTATAAGTGGTTTCCAAGAGAAATGACCGACGATATATGGATCGATGGTCGGGCATCAACCAAATTGATGAGGAGTTTTATTCGCCAATGAAAATCACCAACAATTGATAGCCAATGGTCGGGTCATCTGTTTTAGCATTGTGTTGCGAATTCTCTGTCAAAGGAATGAGTCGATGGTCGATGGTCAGGTAGACAATTTGGGAAAAATGTTGTGTGTGTCCAAAGGAAAGTGTCGATTGACTAATCGTCGATGGAGCTCAGATTTCACCCAATTTGAGATCAATGACTCATATTTAAAGGGTTGTTATAATAGTAAAACAATCATTTTTGTATGAAATTTTTCTATTTTTGAAGGTCATTAACTTGCAGGTCCTTTTTTAGTCCATTAACAACGTTTTTATCCAATCAAAACCCACGAGAACAAATATTACCAAGGTATATTGTGTCTATGCAACTCAAATAAAAGAAAACAGAGAAAGTTATCCAATGAACTATTTTGGGTGCAAAACAAATCTCGTATGAGAAAGTTACAACCAAAATAGTATGGGTAAAATTTCAGTGCCACATTACTTCCAGAGGGAATAACTCCTTGCTCAAAGGTCAGTTTGGGGCACAGGAGCAGTCTATAGAAAGCTTAAGAACCATATAAAATAGCCATGGAGCCAGATTTAGGATATGTATATGTAAAAACGTGATGGAATAAAAAGAAGACACCTATAACATATAGGGATAAATTGGGAAAAATAGCCAAAACTTCTCTGGACCATAGCTTTCATCTCAGAGCTCAGATTTGAGAAAACAAAAATTCGTTGTAAAGGTATTGAGGAGGAAAAGACATATATCCACCCATGTTTTTTATTTAGGCACTAAAATATCTTATAAATTGATAAAAGAGTTTCTTGTAGCAGTAAAAGAGTGGAAATTGCAACATGTTAATGTTGTAACTTTTCGCTCAGAACTCAAATTGAGGCATGGGTATAGTTGTTGGAATGTTGTTTCAAAGAGGAATGCATATAAGGAATAATAATTTTAATTGGTACACTATGTCCTCCATAAATTCATGAGGAAATAACCTGTATTTTAATTGATGAAATGTTTTATAGTATGCATGTTCTAACAATAATTATTACATGCACATTTCTTGTAGAATTAGAGGTACAGGAAAAAAAATTCGGTTCTTACATGAGGACTGGATTTATGGATTATGCTTAGGGATATTATATCCATGAGGAAGATATTAGAGGTCTTCATTTCAGCATGTGAAATTCTTAGGCAGGGTCGAATGGAAGAAGAGACATACAAGAGACTGTAACTATGAGAAGCATGCATAGGGAAGTGCAAAGCTATAGAGAAAATAATGAAAGGATTATGAAAGATCAGGAAGAGATACTTAAGATATTGAATATGTTGCATAAGCAAGTTAACAAAGACTCCGGCACCAAGAAATCAACTAGTGCTAGACACATCACTTTATTTAGTTCCCAAAGCAAAAGACATTATCATGGGAATGACAGGCATTGAACAAGCATGAGTAGGCGCCATCATTCTCCAAGGAAATATACTAGAAGAACTCATGAAAGTTAAGGGCCAGGGAGTATCCCAAGTGTGTCTCATGTCTGAAGGCAAAGAAGAAGGCATGAGGCAGACATCTTGCAAGGTGAGCTCAGAAAAATCAAGCCACCAACTTTCAATGGTGAGCATAGGAAAGGAGAAGACATTGAGGTCTTGTTGTTGGAAAATGAAGAAATATTTCTAGCTACATGATTACCCCTCAAGAGTAGAAGCTATAATTACAACCTACCACTTGCAAGGAAATACAACCATGTGGTGGGATCAATTTAAGTAAGCCAAGAACCTTGATGAGAAAATGATCCCATGGAGGTAGTTCAAAGGATATTTCCAAGAGAAATATTTGTCTGAGCATTACTATGAAAGGAAGATGAAATAGTTCTTTGAACTCAAGTTGGGAAGCATGAAAATGGACGAATATGAGAAGAATTTATTTGAGTTGCTAAAGTATGTTGAGTTCATAAAATATGAAAAAGTCAAAATACAAAGGTTTTTGAGTGGGTTACCATCCTTCTATAGTGACAAGATACAATATGATAACTCCAAAAGTTTGGAAGAAGCCATAAGGAGAGAAAAACATCTTTATGAGAAAAGCAAAGGAAGGTCATTTTTCCAAAAGGCATGGAATGACAAGATGAAGGGTAAAAAGGATCAAGGGTAGAAATGTTTCAAGCCGCCCTTTTTCAAGAATAATTCCCAAGTAAATCAACAAGGTCAGCCAACCCAAAATGAGCATAAGACTGCATATGCGTTGGGAAAAGTCCAAGGAAACAACTTGTACAATGTTGGGGATGTGCGGGAAATCACGTATAGAGGGACTTCCCTCACAAAGGGAAAAGAATGAGGATTATCCACAACATTCGGGAATCTCAAACAATGGAAGACATGGGAGGAAACACGTCAAGTATTTATGCAGCCTTGGACAACAAGAAAACTGAATATCAATACCCCATGATTGAAGTGGAAGGTAAGATCAATAATCAGTCTATAACAATTTTAATTGATTTTGGAAATAGCCATAGTTACATAAACTCTAACATTGTTGAAATATTTCACTTGCAAAATAGTAAGCATAAGAAATTTTGGTTAGTTCAATTAGCCACAAAAGCTAAGAGGAAAATCAATGAGCTCATTAAATATTTTGTAATAGACATGAATGGACTCGGCACAAAGGTAGATGTAAACATCATACTGTTGGGTTCATATGATTGTCTAGTTGGCATGGATTGGTTGGAAAAACACCATGTTGTCCTAGACTATTACAACAAGACAATCATATGTCTTGATGAAGAAGGGAAGCAAGGAAATATTCAAGGCATTCCAAGAGTTGTAGTTGCTAGAGAGGTTTCAGCCATGCAGCTGAAAAAATGTTTTAGTAAGGGATGTCAGATTTTTGCATCCCATATGGAAGAGGAAGCCAAAGATAAAGTAGAAAGCATTGAAGAGCATTCGGTCTTGAGGGATTTTGAAGATGTTTTTAGAGAAATCCTCGGATTGCCACCAAATAGAGACATTGATTTCTATATTGATTTGGTTAGAGGAGATTCCCCAATGTCCAAGACACCATACAAAATGGACACACCAGAATTGAAGGAGTTACAGATGCAACTTGAAGAATTGTTAAAGAAAGGGTATATATGTCCAAGTGTGTTGCCTTGGGGTGCCTGGGTTCTTTTTGTGAAGACGAAAGATGGAATATTAAGGCTGTGTATTGATTTCAGGTAGTTGAATAAGACCACCATAAAGAAGAAGTATCATTTTCCAAGGATTGATGGTTTTTTTGATCAGATAAAAGGTGCAAGAATATTTTCCAAGATTGACTTGAGATCAGGCTATCATCAAGTGAGGATAAAGGAAGAAGACATTGGCAAGACAACATTCAAAACAAGATATGGGATTTATGAATTCACGGTAGTGCCATTTGGACTATCAAATTCCCCAACAATCTTTATATGCCTGATGAATGGAGTGTTTATGGAGTACATGGACAAGTTTGTAATTGTATTCCTAGATGATATACTCATCTACTCTAAGTCAGAAGAGGAACATGAGAAACATTTAAGAATGATGTTGCAATTTTTAAGAGAGCATAATGTGTATGCTAAGGTAAGTAAGTGCATCGTTTATTAAAGGAAGATTCACTACTTGGGGCATATAATTTTGGCAGAAGGGATAGCAGTGGATCCTGAGAAAATAGAGGCCATTAGAGGATGGCTAGTGCCAAGAAATGTGACATAGGTCAGATCATTCATGGGTCTTGTCAGTTATTACCAAAGATTCATCAAAGGATTCTCATGGATTGCAAGCCCAATCACTTCTTTGTAAAATAAAATATTGGAGTTTGAATGGAATCTGAAGTGTGAGTAGAGATTTCAATATTTGAAAGAAATCTTGACGAGTGTGTCAATATTGAATATTGCATATCTGGAGGAAGATTTTGTTGTGTGCATTGATGCATGCAAGGAAGGGTTTGGTGGAGTCCTTAGTCAAAAAAATCATGTGGTATGCTATGAGTTCAAAAAACTAAAAGAGCATGAGATAAACTATGCTACCCTTGATCTAAAATTAGCAGCAATTGCACATGCATTAAAAATGTGGAGACATTACCTCACGGGGAGGAAATTTAAGCTAAGGACAAACCATTGTGGTCTCTTTGTCTGTGATTTTTCATGTGGAGCATCCATGGTATCTCATTGTTGAAGCTTGGACAATACGGGCAATGATCATCAACCCTCCCAATAACCCAAGCTAAACTCAATTGACTTAGATTTGAGAAGCTTTTATATATAGAAGGGGCGACCACATATAATCTGCGTGTGAATATTTTCACACTTAATCATAATGGCTGGAAAACTTTATAGATATAAATTATGTAAATGGTTTTGAAAGGTAAACACTACATCCATTATAAGAGACAAATAAATAAAATAAAATTTACATATTAATAATAATAAGGATAATAAATAAAATTTATATATTAAAAATACAAAGAAAACATTAAAATGGACACACAAAGGCTTTTGTTTATGGAAAATCTGTAAGGGAAAAATGTGAAATTGAATTTTTATAGCCATTGGAACTGTGTCTTTATATGTGGTAGATCTTTGGCAAAATATGAAACAATTTACCTTCACAACTGCTTTTTTTCTTTTTCTTTTAGTGGACATGTTGTCCATATAATTTTATTCTTACCAGTTAGTATTTGAAATGTTTAATAATTACCTCTTCCATTTTTTATGATTATTATACATATATATTTTGGCTATCTCATTACTTTGGTTTTAATGTTTATTTTGGTCTTTTGGCTTTGTGGTCCTTGTTGGAGAAATAATGGAGAATATATTAGTTAAGCAGTTCCGTTGGTGTTTGTATTTAGGACTTATATCCTATTTCCTAGGAGTTTGTTCTAACTCCATACCTGATGTATTTATTTATATTCATGATTGATTAATATGAAGAGTGCGACATTGCTTAGGTTTCCTCTAGGCGTAGCCTTCCTCACGGATAAGTTGGTATCAGAGCTCAGGTTGGAGCTGAATCTGTGTGGAGGAGATCTGATCAGTGCATGGATTTGTGGCTATGTAAATCATGGTGCGGTGAGCATAGAGCTGAAAGAGTTATCGGACCAATGCACTTGTCGAGAAGCAAATAGTGCACTGGAACATTCTGTGTTGAAGAAAGGTCCTTGCTTTCCCGACTGGAGTAGACATTTGATTGAACAAGCTTCTTTTTGATAGAGAAATTGATAATAGGGCATGTTATGCGTGATATTGTCACGGGAAACCATCATATCTAGAGCTGCAACTTCTTCAAATTGTTGGTGTTAAACAATTGTCGAAGACTAGCAATGCAAGGCGCTAATACCTCTATGCCCGAGTCATGAATTACTGAAAGAGTTACTGCCACCAATATCGCAAGGAAGGATGATTCTGGTTGATTAATTGACTCATGGATCAACCAAACTACAGATGCGTGGAATCGAGGCGCAGTTTATAGACTGGGGTGTACCAGACCTATCGTCGTTTTGAAGGTGACGAAATGGATTGGACACATTTATATTTTGTTTTTGCTTTGAATATTTAACTACTCTTGGTGTCAGAAGTGGGATATGAACTCTCGCCCTCAATAGCTAAGATGAATGTTGTTGATTTATTAATAAGAGAAGTTTTGAGAATCTCTCGGAGACGTGAAGGAGATCGCCGCATGGGATCCATTGTTGTTTCCCAACCATTGCCAAGGAGCCGAATTGACCAGAGAAGTTGTTGCAAGGTGTAGGGAAACTATTATAGTTGGGTGTGGGTTTCTAACTACAAGTCACTGGGTAGAGGCACTACCCATGAAGAGGTACTTCCCATGAATTGCAGAGGTCGCTAATATTGTAATCTGTGTGGATAAAAAAATAGAGATCAAGCCTTCCATCTCCGTTGGAAAGGTATATATCAAGGAGACCTCTACCCATGAAGAGGTACTTCCCATGAATTGCATAGGTCGCTAATATTGTAATCTGTGTGGATAACAAAATAGAGATCAAGCCTTCCATCTCCGTTGGAAAGGTAGATATCAAGGAGAGTCGTCGTTACAAGATCCTGTAGGTGTGACAATGATTTGGTGAAGGGCCCGGTGGTCGAGGCCACGTGAATAAGAGCATGACATATGTTTAGAAAGGAAAAGTGATGGTGGAGGCCACAAGAGGAAAGATCGAGCCACAAATCGGTGGAAAAGAGAAGCATTGTTGCTAGTATGTGAAGGAGACAATGAAGCTGATTGTTGTTGTTGTTGCATGAGGTATCCAGTATAGTTCATTGTTGGTTGAGGGTCTTAAGCTTGTTAAAATCCGAGGGAAGGTATTCCCTTGTGAAAGCTGCATGAAGAAATGAATGTGAGCGGCCCATGCGTGAGGGATGTGAGAGGTTGAATGTTGTGTGAGCGCCCGTTTGAAAATATTTGTGTCAAAGAGCTGTGAGAGGAGTTGCAAAAGAGATTTCCGGTGTTGATCGCTGCATTTGTCAGTAGTCGTGTGTATTTGCAGCAACGTGTTTTGGTGGATTCAGACCGATTCAGAGAAGTGTGAAGTCTCCCTGCGTTGGAGCATGGAATGGTCTGAGTTATTGCTTGGAGTGGTCAGAGTCATTGTTGCAAAGGAGCTACCTGCATAAAGAGTTGATGACACAGAGTGGCCAGAGTGTTGGTGTTGGCCCGTCGCTCTGCTCTCAGAGATATGAGAGGTATCAGTGTTGCATACAGTATCGTGGAGGTATCACTGCTCACCTGCGTGGAGGTATAAGGAAAATCCTGCCACTATAGCGTGGAGAAGTCGTGAGGAAAGATATCACTGCAGAACCAAGAAGCGTCGTAACCTGAGGCTGTGTTTTCTTGTTATTAGAGTGTCACATGTTAAAGTGAATGAACAAGAGAATTCATGGGTCGACAAAGAAAACTTAAACAACTTCTAAGAGAGCTAAAACACATGAGGATGAAGAATCAACATGAAGAGTTATTGTATTTTTCAAATCAGTATGATGTGTTTCTAGCTGAAGAATCCATGTTTGACGAGCAGAATGTAGAGCTAGATCTGATCAATGAGGAATTTGATGAAATATATGAAATAGTGATGCCAAATTTTCCATTCTTCTCACGTATAAATTATGAACCTTGGGAAACTGAAATGAAAAAATTGCTATGGTTAGTAGATTTATTGCATTATGATCATGAAGGTCGTATCAATTTCTATGATAAGAGAAGAGGTGTAATAGCATTACAACTTATTATATTAGCACTGGATGAAAAAATCTTGTCTAGTATTTTGTGTGAATTTGGTGAAGTATACAGTGCAAAAATATTTTGGAATATTCTTGAAATGAAGTACAATATGAAGTGGAGTGAGAATGCTGAAGTTGATGAAGGTATTGTTGTTGAAAATGGTGATTGTGTTGACAATCTCGTAACTAGAACAAAAACTGAAAATGACATTATTGAAGTTGCAATGATTAATGAAGAAAGTATGTTTGTAGCTGACAGTAAAATAGATTTTAGTGATTTGGTGAATTCAACTAAGATTGATAATGGAGATGAATGTATAATTGATAATGAACCCCTGGGTGAATCTTTGATAAATTTAGTTAAATATGATGATGAAAACTTTTCAAGTGAATGTTGGTTCCATATGCTGCACGAGAAGAAACTCATAGATGATTGTTAAGTGGAAAAGTAGCCCTACTTACAGTTCAGGTGGATAAAACTACAATAGGGAAGAAAGATGAAGAAAGGAAAGCTCTCTTAGAAGAACAAAATGAAAAGAACCAGTATGGTTCTTTCTATGTTTTTTCATATGATTGTAACAATGTTTTTGAGTGTGCAGGTTTACAAGACAACAACTCATTTTCAGTAGTGACTGATTATCAAGAAAACATGGAAGAAAATGAAGAAATTGACGAAGAACATATTGAGTCAATTTTTATGGTTTAGAGCCCGAAAGAAATCCATTATTATTATGAATTGATGTTGCAATAGTCCTTTGAGCGGGACATTGATGATTGTATCCAGAAAGAGTAGAAACCCACTTATGAGAAGTTGGAAGAATTTGAAAGAATTAAAGACAAACAATTCCAAGAATGTGAAAAAGTGTTGGGGACAAAGAACGATAGTCAACTGCCAAGTTCCAAAATGAAGAAGAACAAAGCCAAGATGACAGTGAAGCAGAACAGAATCAAGATGAAACATATTTGGAGCAACAAGCCAAGGAAGAAGTTCCATCTCCATCACTATCTGACAACAAGAAAGGTCAATATAAAATCGTTAGAGTCAAGTTGTAAGCCTAGCTGAGACTAAGACCAACATGCATGTTAGGAATTTGTATTGTAGATAATCCATTTCTCCATCAAGGGGGAGTGTTGGAGAAATAATGGAGAATCTATTAGTTAGGAAGTTCTGATGGTGTTTGTATTTAGGACTTAGATCCTATTTCCTAGGAGTTTGTTCTAACTCCCTACCTGATGTATTTCTTTATATTCATGACTTATTAATATGAAGAGTGTGGCATTTCTTAGGCTGCCTCACCTGTGAGGAGATGGTCTCATTTCCATTTTCTAAGTGTCCTTTCTCATTTGGTTTGGTTTCCATGATACAAATCACTTTTAGTTGTGGTTTTTCTTCAATTTTCCATGAATGGAAGAGAGGTATCTGAGTATCTTATTATTTTGTTGTCATGATTTCATTGTGTCCAAGGACAGAGAAGGTATGATTAAATTTCCAACATTTTTATAGTAACTCTTTCTTTACAACATTTGAATTCTGACTAATATGAATACAAATAGGCCAGAGAAGGCATGATTAAATTTCCAACATTTTTATAACAACTCTTTCTTTACAGCATTTTAATTCTCACTAGTATGAATACAAATACAGAGTTTCATATTGACAGAGGCTAAAAAATAAGATTTAACTTGCAACTTGACTATGAATTTCCTCTTATTAACTGGTTGGTTGTTTTTTTTTATCCTTGTAATTTCTCTTTCATCCTTTAGTAGCCTTTCAGTTCTCCTTCAATGGGTCAGTTTAACACATCATTATAGCATAATAATTATAACATTCATCTAGAATAGAATTAGAAATGTATGTTAGGTAAAAATTGTTGATTAGTAACTACTCTTAAGATTTGTTTGATTTTATAATTCTTTCTCGTTAAAATCTCTTCATTTCTCTGAAGAGATTCATTTTCGGAGCTATTTTCCTCTTATGCACCTTCGTGACTATTTGTTGGAGCTTTTGGTTTCAAATTCATGGTGACTATATTCCGAGGCCGCCTTCTGCTTTTGTGGATTTCAATTTTTTGTAGAGCTAAGAGCTTCACCTTTATGACTGCTTGTTTGAGCTTCTAGTTGGCCATTTTGTGCTTCCAATTCATAGTTTCTATTCTCCCATAGGCCTCCTGCAACTCTTGTGAGATTCTGATTTCCACGTCATTTTGTTATATTTTGTATGGGCTGTTGATTTTGATGTTTAGATTTTGTTTCTTTGGATGATTTGGTTGTTGTTGTTATGGTTTCTATGGGTTTGTTGTGTATTTTCCTGGATGGTTTGTTTGGGTTTGTTGTGCATTTCTTCCAGGATGTTTTGTTTGTTGGGGATGGTTTGTTGTTTGTTTCTAGTTTAGGGAGTGAAATTCTTTTGTAATTATTCTAACGGTTTTCACCTTTTTATCGATAATTTTTTTTTTTTTAAGTAAGAAGTATAATATATTAAAACCCTTCTAGAGGCAAAAAGGAGAACCAAAGTATAGATATAGTCATGCTGTAATTACTGGACTGCCCCAATAGAGGGAAAACCAGCCCAGTCAGCAGATTAGTCAGCATAAGTAAAGTAATGAACTATAAAGAGTAAAGTCCTAGACATCCTGGACATCAGTTGAAACTAAAACCAACTGACCCGACCTCTAAAAATAGCAAGGGCCTAAACGCCTGACATGTAACCTGGCCAGGTGGCGTGGAGATCCCCGGTCCAAGGTTCCTCCTCGACATACGTCGCCCCGTCCGCCCATTGCACCTCGACTTCCTCTTTGGTCTCAGTTCCAAAGTTATTCTTTGTGGTATCCTGCAGCGGTCACTTGACATAATTCACCTCCTCCACCATGGTCTTGCGCCCATCCCGTTTCATTTCAGACTCTGTTGCGCACTGCATTGTGACATCTCCACCATCGGTAGCTGCACAGGGTTCCTGCTTCGAAGTCGCGCACAACATGACCTTTCCGCCTTCGTTAGCTGCACCTGGTTCCTTCATAGAAGTCGCTCCTGCCAGGTCCGAGTGGAGAGCCTCGTGCATGGAGGAGAGGAGCTGAAGGAAGAGCGCCACCTTTTCATTTGTAGTTTGCAAGCGAAATTAAATATCCTCCACCCCCCGATGGAGTTCAAAGACTAAGCCGTAAAGGATGGACAGGCTGTCTTTGATTTGCACGCCATTGATGGAATCAGAGGATGGGTGCCCATTTTTCCCAGGATTTCGTGAAGAAGGTGGCTCGCCTCCTAAGTTCCTTGAAGAAGCCGAGAGTGGTGTAGGGGTCAGTTCAACCACAGGTGGGGCGAGGAGGAGACGCGAGGATGAACAAAGCGGCCGGGGGATAATTGCTAGGCAGTTGAAGTGCATTATCGGCGGAGCGGGAGGGGTAGTGATGTGAGGCTCGGCCTGGAGGTGAAGGGAGGAGCAGGTGGAAAGTGGATCGGGAGGCGAAATTGAAGGCCAATGAGGTCTCCAGGGAGAACCCCGCCGTGGCCTCCCTCTTGGTCGCGACTTATGGTTAGGCATAAGGTGCACCTAGCAGAGGCAGAAGGTCTGGGGGTGAATAGGAGCCACCGGGAACCAGAAGATTCTAGCATGAGCAGGCCATGGCAATGAAGGGGGGATCCCTTCAGACCACCAACAGAGACAATGGACTGAAACTAGGAGCAAAGCCATGTGAAAATGCATATTAGGAGAGACTGACTACATTAAATCCCTTTCCCGTCGTGATTAGAGCTATTTAATGCCGCAGGAGGGTGGTGGGCGGTGGCACGAGCCCGTCACATGGCTCCGTGCCCCGTTGGCTGGAGCCGTCCTCCATTATGTGCCAAGTGTACACCACTAACACCCCATCCGGGGACCTTTTTATCGATAATTATTAGAGTATCATAATTGTTTTGTTTTAGCAGCCTTAACTACTCTGTTTAAACTTATTGGATTTTCATTTGTTTTCCTTTTATTTTTCCTTCACGCCTTGGTACTTTTTAGGCCCTTCATCTCACCTTATTAAAAAAAATGGTTCAACACACCCACAGGTGAAAAGTAGCATGTGTTTGGAATTGGTGTTCCTTAGACATTTTCAATTCTTGCAAGTTAAGGATGTGGATTGGACCAAAGTTCCATTGATCCTTCTATCTCCTCTCTGATGCCTTCGGTTTTCTTGCAAACTAGTTACATCTACTTATTTCCATGTTTTCCATTTCATGACCCAACCTCATCCCTGGCCATCCTCTGTAACCCAGAAAAATCTTGTGCTTTATTCCGACCCTCCCTGCAACCCAGCAAATTCTTTTGATTTATACATTTGCTTCATATTATTCGACTAATAGTTGGCCTTACTGATCTTATTATTTAGGATAGTTCATTGCAATATTGGAACCCTATAAATAGAAACCCAAAAAAACCTCCCTATTTGGAATCGTTCCTCCAGATTCCCCTGATAGTTTCTAGGGTTCCTCTCGCTGGTCGCCATGGCCTCAGTCTCGGGGGATCCCCCCCAACCCCCATCGTTGCCTAATCTTGGAGTGTTTTAGACGTTGATCTCCTCCTACTCTTAAGCTTCCAAGGGTGCCCCTACCTCTAGATTCATCAAAAGATTGGAAGCAATTCCAAAAGTGTCGGTCCACTCCCCTTCTTCGAGACCGTTTGCTCTCTAGCTGGCCGAAAATGGTCTAATAGGGAAATTCACCAGACTCTGGCCGTCCCCCAAAGCTATGGCTCTATGGCTAGAGAATAACTGGAGGAAAACAATCAAGGGACAACTTTCTACAACTTTTTGTGGTAAGGGCTTCTATGTTTTTATTTTTGAAAACAAAGCAGATCGAGACTTGATCTTCAGAAATGACCCGTATTTCATGGGAACCAGAGGGATCTATCTGAACAAATGGACTCCAGACTTCATTCCATAGAATGATATCCCCTCTGCTGTTCCATTATGGATCAATCTCCCCTTCTTACCCCTCCACTGTTGGAATGACGAAACAATAAAAAATATAGGCAACTCTCTAGGAAGGTTCATCGGTCGAGCTGAACCACGATATGGGCTGCAAATTTTGCAATTTTTTGTGTAGAATTGGATCTAGAAAAAGGGCTTGCAGAAGCAATCCATCTCATCCTGGATGGTTGGTATTACATCCAAACTGTGGATTATGAACAACTCCCATTTAAGTGCAAATATTGTCATGAATATGGTCATTTCCCCAAAAATTGTCCTAAGGCGACCTAGGAGCACCCATAAAACAAGGCTTCTAAGAAATGGAAACAAGAAAAAAGAAAGAAAACGACGAATAGAGCAAGAAACCTGCAATAGGAGAGAAAAAGTAACTCTAGACCCTCCTCACCAAGTAAAGGGAAATCCCCAATACCAATCGAAGATGAAGCCGAAAGAAACAAGAACAAGTATGAACCCTTGGAAACTTTGGAAGTAGAGTTGATCAACTCAAAGGAAAATACAGAAGAAAACATCCCTGATCAAGATGCAGTTCTTGAGATCCCCCCAGAAGATCCAAATCGCCAACACCAAGTTATTCATCAAACACAGGAGGAAGACAGTCAAGAAGAATCCATAGAAGAAATGGATATAGAAATTACAAAGAACGTTCGAACCACGAAAGCAGGAAGGAGAACAAATAAAACGAGAAGGGAAAAAGCGACTACCCAGGACAAAGATCTAGGAACCCAACCAACATTGGAAGAAATCCTCTGGAAATAAGGGAAAAATGGAAAATCCCAACCAACAAAGGGGCAGTCTCAGACCATGAAGGGAGGGGCACCAAAGAACAATAGTAAGTAATGAAGGTAGTCTCCTGGAATTACAGAGGTCTGGGCCAGAGTGAAAAAAAAGAAGCCATGGGAAAGTTAATCCAGATAGAAAAGCCCCAAATCCTCTTAATCCAGGAGATGAAACTCCAGGGTGATGAGGCCCTAAGAGAAATGAAGCAAATTTGGAAACCAATTAGCGGAACGACACTGAATGCAAGAGGTGCCTCGGGAGGGATCTGTACAATTTGGAACACTCAAATCTTCAAGAAGGAACAAATAGTGTGTTGAGGAAAAGATATGAAATGATCTTACTCAGGTATTTTCAAACCTTGTTTGGCTAAAGAAAAGTAGACGAGAATGTCACCCTATGTTTATAGCCAACAAAAATAACATCCTAACTCACAATATTTAATTACGAGTGCTTAGGCTAGTCTTTTTTCAATAAAAGCTTGCTGGAAATTTACTTTTTATGTAATTTTCTGAACATATCAGTTGTTGAAATGAATGTAAAGATAGAAGTAAAGTCACCAAGATGATAATAAAGATAGATGAGACATAAAGCAATTCTTTATTTCATTCAAATTCACCAAACAATCATTTTCTTTACAAAATCTCATGCATAAATTTTGGACCAAAGTCAAACTTAGACATCCCTGATGGAACATACAAAAGGACCTTTGACAAAAAACCAAAACTGAACTCTAAAAGCTGGATCAACTTGCCATAGATTGTTGCCCACTCAAATCTTCACAATGTCCTTTGTCAGTCATGAAAACTAATTCACAAATAGACAAGTCTACACAGACTATCAAAGATAGATCAACACCTCTGAAAAAAAAGTCTCTGAATGATGTGATTTAGCCCTGAATATTGTTGTCTACAATAAGACCTTTCTATCATAAAAGAGAATCACGATTGTGATGAATAAATGAATGGATGAAAATTGAACTATCTCAACATAAACTCAAAGAGAAAACCTTAGTATGATTCTGCTTCTATCCTCTCTATTCCTCCCTTTCCTTTTTCTTTTAAACAATTTAGAATTCATTGAAGTAGTTGAACCAACTCATTAGTTAAGTTAATTAAAAGACTCAACCAACTTTAGTTAGGGGGGAAAATTAATAATCATAATAAAGGTCATAAATAAATAATAACTAGTAGGTGGGACCCCTTGTGACTCCCTTTAGCTCATAACAATCATAACATAACTATCTAGTTAAGAAAAACACACATCCTTGTGTCTCCCATCCACATATTCACATTTGACAATTTAGCTCATGATATTTGAAATTGTTTTCAAAAAATAGTATTCATGTATCCAAAAGTAAAACATGTTGTCAAATTTTCCTGGAGTCAACTATCATCAACAATAAAAGAAAACTTAAATCCATATTTCTCGGTTTGTGAGGCAATCTTTCCCTTGTTGAGTCTATCATCCTTTAGTCCTTCTGAACCTGCCTTAGACTGTGCGAAATCTTCAAGCCTCGTCTTGCTGATCATATGAGAGAAATTGTCCTTCCAATGCCAGTGAGAGGACACAAATTTACCAGAATTATCTGAAGATGCGAGAGGGGTAGTAGCGGCCCTCTCCTTGACAGAGGCGTAGTAGGCCTCAGTCTTTAGCCTTTTATTTGAATAACTCATTCTTGTAAGCGCGATTTATTAGCAAATAATCTTTAAAACAACCATACATGACAACTCTTAAAAATATGAAATAGATTTGGCTCAGTAATGTATCAGACTTATGCAATCCAATCCATACAGATTATTTTATTGTTTATCAATGAGTAGGGGGGTGAATAAAGGGTCCTGGGATAGGTGAGGGGTTTGTATTGAGAGAAACATGGTATGATGAGAGAAAAAAAATATGATTACTGCTCAAAGACAACAACAATCAATTGCAAACCAAAGAAAACATCATTGTAATTCACCAAGACACTGCTACTGCCAAGTGCTTCAACACAAAAATTTTCTTGACTATAATATATTTTAGAAAAGGGAGTGAAAAATGAATGTGGGAAGGCGATGGGGTTGTAATTAGAGAAAAGCGAAATAATGGTGGGGAATGAGAGCGGGTATTGTTCACAAAATTAATCAAGTAATCCATATATTCATTCTGTTAAAAGGAGATGCACTAACAACGATTAATGTGACCAAATAACAATTATTGTGTATTTAACTAGTTCACTGTTCATAATCAAATGTCTAACACAGTGCCATCACAAGACAATATGCATTCCACATAATCTGTAAGGGAGTTTCCACATAATCTGTAAGGGAGTTTCGTTCCTTTTATTTATAGCAATTCTCAAATGTGTAATAATAACCATTTCTGCTCTGTTAATCATCCAAATCAACCACTGCCCAAACATTACTTCAGTCATCAAATACACTCAAAAAATGTGTTTCAAAATTACCATGAAGTTATGTTGTTACTGCAATTTGAGCCTGCCATTTAAAATGCACGATAATCGTTAAACATACATAGTGGGCAGCCAACCCAATAATCCATATTTAAATTGGAAAAACCCTGATCGTTATTTAAACAGATAGACGACAACCACCATCCTAACACATGCTATGCACAAAATAATTCAATCATGCAAGTATAATTATGTCACTGTACAAGCCCAATTCAACCTGACTCCAAATAATAAAAATTTCGGGCTATCCGTCCAACAGAACGAGGCAACAACAACATGCTTGTCTTCATAAAACAAATAATTGAATTACAACAAATTCGTGCTCAAAACTCTATGACTATCTCTGATTGTGAAACCCAAAATTATCCATATGATACACAATGTGTAGCCACCCAAAACAACATGATGCAACATTTCCATTTTACGCTTCTAAACACACAGTCACAGTATTAACTCAACCCATCGTGTCGAGCTATCAATTTAATACTGTATTGCTTCAGATTAATCAAACTGCAATCAACCATGCTTTATAAAACATGGGGTCATCCCTATTGACGCCATCAAATAACCACACCGCACACAGTGGATGGATTTTCTACAGTCATCTCGGTTGCAATATTCATTTGGCACCCAAAAGAAAAACTCATAGTTACAGTGACCACTATTCGTGGCTTCAGAACACCACACATGCAAACACATTACGCGCGCACATTAGTAAACAATTGTAACTAATGTTGAGTTTATCATCCCAATAATTTTTAATGCAAAAGAAAGTGACTGTGTGTCAACCCAAAAACTTCAACAACTAATTCAATGCTGTGACCATACTTGAAATGTAGTAAAAAATCGACCTAGAATGATGTGGAAACCATACATACCCACATGAAGCGACACCGTGACTTACTCAATTAAAACAATAATAGGTCATCAAAACACATGAGGGTTACTGTGTATTTGATCTGTCTAAAACAATTGTGCATGGCGTATCCATTATAATAACACAGGCAACGACTAGATACCAAAACCAACACGATTTTCACATAACCAATTGGGTGAGCATGTACTCAATTTTGTTGACAATACATATCAATTAACCATAACCAATATCAAACCCGATAGGACCAACGGTCTTCTCTATCAACCCTCATACTCGAGGGGTTAAGGGTTTGCTCTGTGGTCAATACAGGGAGGGCAGAGCTGACTCTTCTCTATGGTGAAAACCTCTGAGACTGATGGTGTAAACACGGAGAACACCACAATTTACTTCATGGCCAAGGTGGCAAACCCCATGAAAGGAGATCTATGAGTAGAGGAGTAAGGCTCTAATTCGACCTGGTATTGATATTTAACACACACAGGGTATGACCCTCATGTTTCTCTAATCAGACAACCACAACACTGAGGTGAAGACAGGGTTGAGCAAGAACAAAAAAACCCACTACACAATCTTTAGTGGTGAAAACAACCAATGCCCAAGTGAACAAAACACAATGACACAGGGTGCTTCCAACCATCAAAACCCACAAAAGCCAAAGACTGGATACAACGATGTGAACGTGTAAAGATAGCCAGCTACCCAAAACCAAAAAAAATACCCTCCATCTAAACCAATAGAGAACCCTTATGGTCGCTAACACCAAGGATGACCGATAACATTATGAATTCAACATCATTGCAGAGGAGACCATCAACGCCTCATTTCAAAAACACGATCTTACACAGTTGCAATACTTAAGGAAAGCACAAACCAATACACATGAGCCAATATCCATTTCATAACCAGAGCAGACTCATGAATGGCCAAAAAAAGACATACATGTAATCAAACACCTTAAAACATGAGTTGGTCGAGTGGTTCCTCTCTGCAAAGAATTCGAAGCATAACCACAACAACAAGGTTAAACAATAGCTTGACTAGGGTGGTGGCCAACGGAGGGAGAAGGGGTGACGTGCAGTAAATGCATGTCGCCTCCACCCACAGTTCATTAATTCATCAGTACATGCCAACAAGCGTTTCCTTAACACCATTAATTTAAAACCATGTGTTGGAATCTGCATCTATTACTTGTCAAATGTTCCATCCACATCATATCTTCCATTTCCAACTTGACCATATTACATATCAATTATATAATCCAATAAACTATGTATTGAATCATCCAAATAGTGCGATCCACATCAACTCACGCCATAACATAATCACTATGCATATCAATTACATAACTAAAAAAAATCGCATAGCTACTAATTAAATAGCTAGGATAACAATGACTCATTAAAAATCAATGTATGCAGCATAGTATATAGCATGTTTTAGTTCCTTATTTTTGCTTTTATATTTCCTTGCTTATTCTCCTCTTAATTTTCCTTTATTTTTTGTTATTAAAATATATCTGTTGCAAGTGTCATAAGTAATAGATCTAATAATAGACATCAATGGTGACCATGAAAAACCTAGGTTGTTGTAACATAAAGCCTTGAGCTTGGAGCAACACAAGAAACAGGTATGATACGCTTGGTCTATCAACCAATAAAAAAAATATGTCATCAACCATGTAAGCAGTGTCAAACAATAGCATAACATCAAATAAGAACCAAACCTGATCTCCAATCTACAAGGGGTTCCCACCTACTAGTATTATTTAGCATTATAATAATAGGCTTCAACAACACTTTGCGTGAAAAAACTTCATTGTGATTTTAATCGTCAACAAACTGGAAACTTCATAGGAAACTTTGTTTTCAACAGATTCAAGAATCAGAAGTCATAGTTTTGTAGACCAAGAACAGTAATTTCAGAAGATGTAACCAAAATAATTATGCAACAGGGGGAAGTGAGCGGATTTAATGGAAAAATGACCGGGAATTTGGGAATAGATTATGAAAAATGTTAAGTATGAGGGGGTTTATCCCTGTATGCATAGTCATTGTACCAGAACTGGCTCTTATCTCAAGGAGAAAAATTGATGGATCTGCTCTTTTATTTCTCAAATGGACGAAGAAATGGAGAGAAGAAGCGAGAGATAACCAATCTCTTTATAAGATAACAATAAAAGAAGATAACAGATTCAAGTGTGTCCTCAGGGGAACATCGTAACAGTCGTGTAAGATTGATTGTTATAGATTAACAATATCTCGTAGGAGTTTCATTGTGGCATAACTGATCCAACATCTTATTCTTGACTAAAAAAGATGACAAAATGCAATAACTAACAGAATAAAATTGCAGAAAACTAAAATAGCAGAAATAAAATGACATAAAAGTAAAAGTGATAGGAAAAGATTCAAAACAAAGACATAAATCAACTACTGCAAGCAGAAAATAAAAATAGCGAAACTGAAAACAGAGCTAGACTATCAAAACACATAAAATCCAGATAGCGTTAAAGCTTTTCATGTTGGTTCCACATAATGCTTCAAGTGAGAACCATTAGTGTTGTAGGAAAACAATCGCTCCTGTAAATCTTTCAGAATGTAAGAGTTTGTACCTAAGACAAAAGTGATCTTGAAAGGACCCAACCATAATTTCTGAAATTTTGAATGTCTTCCCTTATCAGCGTGAGTTGAATCCCATAGAAAAACCTTTTCGTTGACCTTAAACTTGACAATATTGACACTCTTGTTGAAATACTTCTTAACAGTTTGTTGTCTCCTTTTAATATTATCCAAAGCAAACATCCTTTGTTCTTCCAAAGCTAGTAGTGCATTTATCCTTTGTGAAACATTTGAAGAATTTAATTCTTCGATCTGTAGCATCAACCTTAAGGAAGAAAGTTCCAACTCAGTTGGCAAGAGGGCTTCCTGGCCATAAACAAGATGAAAAGGAGTACAACCAGTGCTTACCTTAGTGGTATTTCGATCTTCCCAGAGGGCGTAAGTGAGGAGAGTGTGTCACTGATGAGGCTTATCTTCGATGATACTTTTGACGATTCTTACCAGATTTTTGTTGGTAGAGTCGGCCTGCGCGTTTCCTTGGGGGTAATAAGATGATGAGGTGATATGTTTAACCCCCAACTTGGATAAAAATTGAGTCATCTTAGCAGAAATAAAGGCGGGGCCATTGTCTGTAATAATTTCTAATGGAAGACCAAATCTGGAAAAAAATATCATTTTCAAGGAAGGAAATTACTTGACCGTCTGTGGAATGCTTAAGTGGGACAGGTTCAACCCATTTGTATAATAGTCTGTGGGTGTCAAAATAAAAACTTGTCCAACTGAAGAAGGAGGGTTAATAGGACCAATAAAATCCAATCCCCACTTTGAAAAGGGAAAATCTGGTAGGACAGGTTGTAACAGCATGGCTGAAAGGCGTTCTTTCCCAACAAATTTTTGGCACTTGTCACAAGATCCTGAAAAAACATAAGAGTCATGAAAGATTGAAGGCCAGTAGTACCCTTTTCTAATAATCTTGAAAGCAATGGTTTTTGCAGAGAAATGACCTACTACATGAATGATAGAATTTGAAGAACCATGATCTTCTTGCAACAGTTTCTGAGCGTCTTCATTATTTACACAACGAAGCAACACACCATCCACAGATCTTCAAAATAAGAAGTCTCCTATAATGACGTATCTTGCAGATTCAAGACGAAGTCTTCTCCTTTGTTGAGTGTCTAAGTTGTCTGGATATTTTTGGTTCTGTAAGTAATAAACCAAATTCTTGTACCAAGGATGTTCAGACACAGAGAGGATCTGATCGTCAATGTAAAAGAGAGCTGAAAGGGAACTATCTTCTTCGTCAATTTCTTCACCATTCTCAGCATGCTGAGCTAAGTGAAGGGATAGGTCACGTCCCTTGATAGTGGTAGAAGTCAGGATATTTAAATCATGCTCCTGGATCTTGGCAAGCCAATGTGAAAGCTTCCCTAAAAGATAAGTCAGTGAGAGTAAAAACTTGACAGCAGGTAAGGGAACCTTTACCAATGTATGCTTACCTAATATGTAGTGGAGGAACTTTTCAACAGCCTTAACAAGACATAAATCATGTTTCTCAATAAAGGAATATTTAAATTCATCATCAGACAAACTTTGACTCATGTAAGGCACTATTTTTTCATTACCTTGGTCATCATTTTGCATGAGGACAATAGAAACTGCCTCGGTGGCATTAGTATATATCATGAATTCCTTCTCAAAATCCAGCTTCACCAACATTGGTGCGGAACTGATTTCTTTCTTAATCCCTTCAAAAGCATTTTCGACATCATTTGTCCAAGAAAAGAAATGATCTTGCTTAAGAAGATTATGAATTGGCTTGACCATCACAGCAAAATCTGGGACAAACCTACTGACAAAGTTAATAACCCCCATAAAAGCTTGAATTTCTTTCTTGGAAGTGGGAGCAGGGAGATTAAGGATAGAATCAATCCTGTCGGGATCAATTCTTATTCCTGAATCAGATACAATGTGCCCAAGGATTTTGCCCTTGTTAACACCAAAAATGGATTTCGAAGGGTTTAGAGAAATACTAAATTTCCTACATCGCATGAGAAATTTTCTCAGATGGCCAAAATGATCTAATCGGATTTTAGAGTATACTTTTAATTCATCAAGGTAGATTTGAATGATCTTATCGATCAAATCGTCAAAATATATTTTCATATCTCTTTGAAAGGTGACACCTGCATTAGATAATCCAAAAGGCATACATTCATAAGCAAAGGTACCCCAATGAGTAATATAGGTGGTTTTATATTTATCTTCCTTTTTTACCTTGATTTGATTGTAACCGAAAAACCCGTCAAGTAAGGACATCATTTGTGACCCTGCAACTTGCTGCAAAATCATTTCCATATTAGGGAGAGGGAAGTGATCCTTTGTACTATCTCGATTTAATGCGTGAAAATCAATGCACAATCTGATCTGACCAGTTGTTTTCCAAACAGGAACTAGATTTTAAATCCATTCAGAATACTTGACCAGAAAGATGATCCCAACCTTCAAGAGTTTTTCCAACTCCTTTCGAATAGTTGCTTCTAGTGTAGGGTTGATAAGTCTTTGTTTTTGCTTGACTGGTTTTACGCCTTCCTGAATGGGAATGGCATGTTGTATAAGGACAAGATCAAAACCACGAAGATCCTCATAAGAAAAAGAAAAAAAATCTTGAAATTCACCAAGCAGCTGGGAACACTTCACTTTCTCTTCATTTGAACATTTGGCACCTATTTTAACATTCTTTGGAGCCTCAGGTGTCCCAATGTTCAATGAAATGGTTTCACCCACCTTCCTTTTCAACTCTTCTTCTTTCTGTTCTTCCTTGTTGCCTACATCACTTGAAGAAAATGAACTCTCTAGAGGAGTCAAGCCCTTAGGAATCATGTTATCTTCTATGGATATAATATCCTTAGGCTTAAAAGGTTCATTTTGGATAAAAGCACAAATTATCTCATCGTTAGGGAAGACCTGCCAAGATTCTATATTGTCGGGGATATGCGGACGATATAGGGATTGAAAGGTGCAATCAGGTCTGTGTGGCAGAAGTTGTCGATTTGGGGAGGCTGCAAAAACTACTAATCGATTAGCCATTGAGTTTAACTCCCTCTTTACATGAGTGATGTTGAAGGATAAAAGGTTTGAGATAAGCACCCAAACAATTTGGGTGTATCGTTTCATCAACTTGTTGCTAGGAGAGTAAATTTTACACACTAGATTCACAACAAGCTTGGAATCCCCAAAATCTGAAAGGTGACCACAACCAAGATTATAAGCGTTTTCAATGACTAATAACAAGGCTTCGAATTCAGTGACATTGTTAGTGCAAGTGAACTCCAATTGGTAAGAAAAGTTATGGATTTTTTGTATAGGATAAATCAAGATAATGCCAGCTTTGTTACCTTCATTTGAGCATGAACCATCAAAGTGCATGTGCCACATGCCATCATCTAAATCGATTTGTTCTATGGGAGTGTTATCCTCCTCAGCGAATATGGTATACACTCCTAGGTCCTCTTCGATATAGTTCACATTAGGCTATGGGTTGCTCTCTATGTAAGGTGATATCCTTCCTTCTCTAAGGACTATAATTTTTTTCTCGTTATGAGGAACAGATAAATGTGTTATGTTGAGTGAGATGTATACACCTATTGAGGCTTTCCAATCTCTGCCTAAGATGATTGATTAATTTCTTACCAGCATATCAATTACCTGAATGTTGAGGGTTGTCCTTATTTCAGGATGAGCGCACAAAACTAAGGTCACATCCCTAACCTCGCCTATGGTCGGTTGTTGTAGACTATTGTAGGAGAGAATGCTTCTGGCATTTTATTTTGTACAAGACAAGCCTAGATCTTCCATGATAATATTCGACATCACACTTGGGCCTGAACCACCATTAATGAGGCAACAATGGACAATATTATCCATAATCTTTACAGAAGTATAGAAAGGGGGATTTTTTACAGGGTATCTAAAGTTATGTACACCTACTTTATTTACAGAAGAATCCTCTTCGTTTACCTCTTCGAAAAGATTGGCTACAATGAAAGATTTTCCTTCCATGAATTGTTTCAGATGCATCTGTTGTTCAGGGACAGAAACCATGTCTAGAAGGGTTGCATCTGCTTTGATGTTGGCCATCTGATTCAAGATATTGTATTTGGAAGAGGGGAGAGGGGAAACAATTCCTTGACTCTTGGGAACTTTAGGAACCTGGTCATTTGTAGCGAGTGAGGATGAGCTCAGGGTAGAAGAAGTGTGGGGAGGGTCAAATTTTCCCTTGAGAGTATAGTCTTTGTTCCTAGTGTTGATGACCATGACATCCTCTGGCTCTGCAAAATCTAGGACAACAATAGTAGCTTCTGGTTTTTTACCAAAGATCTTATATCTGACACTCTTCTTTACCTCACATATTGTTTCTTTATACCAACTCCGAGACAAGATAGCTTTAGGCTGAAAATTGTTTTCAACCAGATTACTAAAGGTGGGTGTAGAAGAGGATGAAGCTCAGGGGTGAGAGGGGAGACAGTTCCCTTTCGCTCGAACGCTATCATATGATTATTCATATCTTGTACTAGTTTTAAGAGGGAAGACATATATGTTTGTCTAACTGATTAGCCCAAGGGAAGACCAGTTATTTCAAGTTGTTCATCATACTCTGAATAGGTATGCAGAGTAGGGCCGAGATTATCAATGGATTTTTTTTCAAGCCTATGATGATAGAGGGAAGGCAATGCATTGTAGTAATGCACGAAAGCGGCTTGGTTCTGAGGGAGGATAAGTTCGGGGATTTTATTGTATAATTTGGTGAAACGCAAGTTGAAAGACTTGATGGTCTCACCATCTTTATAGGTAACATTATTGTATTCCCTTAACTTCTC
>SNQJ01S0129701.1:25981-51954 GCA_010110895.2 Picea sitchensis
AATTGAATAAAGTCTACCATTCTTTCTATAACCTCTTTTTGGGGAGGATTCAAGGAGTGAAAATTGGAGGAGTTTCAGAGAATACATTGAGTAATATTATCTATAGGATCATAGTACTATGAGAATTGAAGAATAGAAGAAATTGAAGAAGTCTCAGGAAGCATTATCAGGTTCTATGTGATGATTGGTTGATGGTGATGATTTAATGTAAAATATTATTATCTCTCATATATTCTTGGGTGTAAGGAAGGGGCAAGGATGGAGAGTTCAACTCTCTCTTGATATTGGAGGATTGTATCTGCCTCTTGGAGTTTTATCCCTCCCTTTACATTTGTAAGTTGTAGCTACCTTGGAACTCATTACTTCCCTTGAACAATAACTATTGATTATTTCTCATATATTGTGCATCGTGTATTGTGGTGTATTGGTGTAACTCTTATACTATTGTTCATTGCTCATTGGATATAGTTGAATGGTTTAATTATAAGTTGAAAAAGGTTTTAAATTATACTTGATACTGATTCACCCCCCTCTCAGTATCAACAATTGGTATCATAGCAGGTTGCCTTCAGAACAGTTTAACCACTGGAAGGAAAATTCTGAGTAGAGATGGATGACCGTGAGCACATTTCAAATGGGATTCAAAAATTTGATGGAAGAAATTATGCATACTGGAGTGATAGAGTGAAAACTTACCTAATGGCTTTGGGAGTATACATTTGGTACTCAGTTGTAAATGGCTATGTAATCCCAAATAATGCTTCAACCGATCCAAATGAGAAGAATCTTATGAGTTGTAATTCAAAATCCAGACATGTTATTCTAGCAGCATTGGCACCAACCATTGCTAGGAAAGTGATGGGATGCAACACTGCTAGAGAGGTATGGGACAAACTCAAGAATATCTACGAAGGTAGTAGCTTATGGTCTTTTACCAAAGATCTTATCTCTTGCACTCTTCTTTACCTCACATGTGGTTTCTTCGTGGTGCTCCTCACAAAAGTTACACCAACTCCGAGGCAAGATAGCTTTAGGCTGAAAATTGTTTTCAACCGGATTTCTAAAAGGGGTTGCAGAAGAGGATGAAGCTCCGGGGGTGAGAGGGAAAACAATACCCTTTCGCTTGAATGTTATCATACGATTGTTCATATCTTGTACTAGTTGTAAGAGAGCGGACATGTCTGTCTGTCTAACTGATTCTCCTTAGGGAAGACTAGTTCTTTCAAGTTGTTCTTCATACTCTGAGAAAGTATGTAGAACAGAACCAAGATTATCAATGGATTTTTCCTCAAGCCTATGATGGTAGGGAGAAGGCAATGCATTATAGTAATGCATGAAAGCGGCTTGGTTCTGAGGGCAGATAAGTTCATGGATTTGATTGTACAACTTAGTGAAACACAAGTTGAAAGACTTGATGGTCTCACCATCTTTATAAGTGACATTATTGTATTCCCTTAACTTCTTGACAGGGCTTTTGGATTGCCCATAAGTGGATCGGAACCAATAAATTAACTCCTCCCAAGTAGACAGGATCTTAGGAGGAAGGTCAAAGAAATCGGCCACAGCCTTTCCTTCCAAGGAATTGACGAACAAGCGCATGCAAGTGTCATTTTCATTAGCCCCTATGTTATGACAAGCATTAGAAAATGCCACCAAGTGTTCGTTTGTACTGGCAGTGTTGTTTTCTGAAAACTTAGCCAAGTGCTCTTTAAACTTCGGAAGTGGGCGAGTAGCAGGTGCTAAGTTAAGAGGAGAGGACACATGCCACGGTGTAGTTGTAGCATCTTCTTCGAACTGAAAAATTCCATACTCTTTGATGACTTTGGTGGGATTTGTGGTAGATTGGACAGGGATATGGTGGATATAGAAGCTACCAATCACTAATGAAGATGAATATTGAGAAGATGAAGCACTTCCAGTGCCACCAGAGCCTCCACTAGATGCCATTTTGTGGGTGATAGGTGAGGGAAGGAAAGACGAGCTTGACGAATCAGATAAAGTCCTCCTTAGAGTACTTTGTTGGACAAATAACACGATGTTTCTTCTTCATATTTCAGCAATAGGATTGATTTCAGGTGACAAGCCTCTTCTTATTCTAGAAGCACGAGAATCTAAGGACATGAAAGAAAGGCCAAGACTGAAGAAACAAAAGGTTACTGTTGATTTCTAGTTTGTCTATGTCTAGCTTCCAATTGTTCTTGAACACTAATATCTCGTTCAATTGCTGCCCAAGAATGGTTAAGCTCAGCACGGGTCCTGGCAGTGTCTAAAATAGTATGAAACAAGTTCAAAGCAATGTTGGTCTGGTCTTGGAGACCGGGCTCGAGATTGGGTTTCCTTGCAACAAGAACAATCATTAATAGCAAAACAGTCAAAGAATCAATTTTAGAAAAGAAAGATGTATCGATGAAAAATCGAATATAAAAATTAACCGAAGAGATATCAAGGATCTCCCTAGTATGGTCGCCAAATAAATGTTGAGGAAAAGATATGAAATGATCTTACTCAAGCATTTTCAGATTTTGCTTGGCTGGAGCAAAATAGAAGGGAATATCACCCTATGTGTATAGCCAACAAAAATAACATCCTAACTCACAAGTATTAATTACAAGTGCTTAGGCTAGTCTTTTATCAACAAAAAGCTTGTTGGAAATTCATTATTTATGTAATTTTCTGAACATATCAGTTGTTGAAACAAATCTAAATATAGAAGAAAAGTCACCAAGATGGTAGTCAATACAGATGAGACATAAAGCAATCCTTCATTTCATTCAAATTCACCAAAGAGTCATTTTCTTTACAAAATCTCATGCAAAAATTTTGGACCAAAGTCAAACTTAGACATCCCCGATGGAACATGCAAAAGGACCTCTAACAGAAAACCAAAACTGAACTCTAAAAGTTGGATCAGCTTGCCACAGATTGTTGCCCACTCGACTCTGCACAATAGCCTTTGTCAGTCATGAAAACTAATTCACAAACAGACAAGTCTACACAGACTATCAAAGATAGATCAACACCTATGAAAAACAAGTGTTTGAATGATGTGATTCAGCCCTGAATATTGTTGTCTTTAATAAGACCCTGCTATCATAAAAGAGAAAACCTTAGTATGATTCAGCTTCTATCCTCCTCTTGTTCCTCCCTTTCCTTTTGCTTTTAACAAATTAGAATTGGTTGAAGTAGTTGAACCAACTCATTAGTTACTTAATTAAAAGACTCAACTAACTTTAGTTAGAGGGAAGAGTAATAATTATAATAAGGGTCATAAATAGAGGGAAGAGTAATAATTATAATAAGGGTCATAAATAAATAATAACTAGTAACTCTTTAGATTCCCTTTAATTCATAACAATCATAAATAATCATAGCATAACCATTAGTTACAAAACACACCTCCTTGTGTCTCCCATCAACATATTCACTTTTGGTAATTTTAGCTCATGAAATTTGAAATTATTTCAAACATACCTATAATACTCATATATCCAAAATAAAACATGTTGTCCAAAGATTCATGAAGTCAACTGTCATAAAACAATAGATAAAATAAAAATTCAAATGCCATATTTCCCAGTCTGCGATGCAACCCTTCCTTGATTGTTGTTGTCACCTCTTGATTTTCCTGAATTTTCCTTTGGTTATGGAGAGCCTTTAGGCCTAATCTCACTGATCACGTGGGAACAATCGTTCCTCAAATGCATCCGAGAAGACATGGATTTGTCAGAGCTATTGGAGGGTGAGGAAGGGGTAGCAGTGGATTTTCCTTTATCAAGGGCATGGTGGGCCTCAGTTTTCAATCTCTTGATAGCATGGGAGGATTGCACTAGTGAGTGGTCAGGGGCAGCTTGGACAATGGGGTTAATAGGCGGAGGAGCAAGCAAGGACAAGTTGGGCCAGCCACGACGTTGGGAGACTGTCGGGTGGACAATCTCCTACCATCCATCATTTTCGAGGACCTTGGGTTGCAATGAGACATGAGGAGGTACAGGGATACCGGGGGCTTGCGAGGCTTGGAAAGGAGGCCTTTTAGGGCTAGTTTGGACTATTCCCTGCCCAATCCAATTGAAAAATCCGACATGAAACAATTGGCCGAGCTCTTTTGAATCAACATCAAAATGTATGGAGAACCTGGGCCTTATTGGGCCTCGGTACCAGTTACCTCTACCTTAGTTTCCTCGACCATGGCTACCTCGACTGAAAAAACTCATCCTGCATGCGTGATTGATAAGCAAATAGTCTTTTAAATAACCATACATGACAACTCTTAAAAATATTAAATAGATTTGGCTCAACAATGTTTTAGACTCATGCAATCCAACCCATAGAAATTGTTTTACTGTTAATCAATGAGCAGGGGGTGAAAAGGGTTCTGGGATATGCGAGGGGTTTGTATAGAGCGAAAAATGATGCAATGAGGGAGAAAAGAACATGGTTACTGCTCAATGACAACAACAATCAACTGTAAAGCAAACCAATAAAACATCACTGTAATCCACTCAAGACACTGCCACTTTCAACTGCTTTAACACCGAAATTCTCTTGACTATAATTAATCTCAGAACAGGGAGTGGAAAAATGAATATGGGAGGTGACGGGATTTGTAATTAGTGGAAAATGAAATAATGGAAGGGAAGAAAGATGATTATTGTTCATGAAATTAATTAAGTGATCCATAAAACATTCTGTGAAAAGAGATGCATCAACCATCAATCGTTTTGACCAAATAACAATTTCTTTGCATTTAACTAGTTCACTATTCATAATCAAATATCCAACACAGTGCCATCATAAGACATTATGCATTCCACACAATCTGTAAAGAGGATTTTGTTCCTTTCTTTGCATCTTATAACAATTTTCGAACAATAGCCATTCCACTCTGTTAACCATCAAAATCAACCACTGCCCATACATTACTTCAATCAACAAATATACTCAAATTCATGTTTCCAAAATTAACAATGAAGTCACACTATCACTACAATCGGGCTTGTCATTTAAATGCACTGATATTCGTTAAACATATATATGGGTAGTAAACACAATCATCCAGATTAAATTGCAAAATCCAAATTGATATTTCATACAACCAACAACCACCATATAGACACAAGATATGCAAAGTGTAATTCACCCAAGCAATGTAATTATGCCACTATAAAAAAAATTAAAACATTCAATGTGACTTAAAAAGATGGGCCATCCATCCAACACGACGAGGTCTCGACAACATGCCCTCCTTAGCAAATGATCGATTGCAACAAATAAACATGCTTAAGACTCTGTGAAACCCAAGCTATCCATGTTATACATAGTGTGCAGTCACCAAAACACTATGATGCAATATCTCCATTTAACAAAATCAAACACACAATCACAGTAATAACTCAATCCATCGTGTCGAGACATTAATAACACAATATTACTTCGATTTAGTCCAACTATAATCAACTATGTTGTGCAAACTCACGCTTATACAATAGAACAATCATAAGGATACAGTGGATATAGTTTCTAGAGTCATCTGGTTCCCTAATCATTTGGCCCCAAAGAAAACCACGGTTACCATGACCATTATTTCATTGTGCAAAACACCATACACACAACGCGACATGCGTGAGCAACGTCAAGAATCTGTAACCAATGCCAGCTAAACATCCAAACAATCCTTAGTGCAAAAATACCAGTGACTGTGTACCAACCAACCAATTTTTCACTGTCGTAAAATCAATTGACCTAGCAAGCCGTGACAACAACGCATACCCACACATCAATTCGAATCGAGGCAACAACCGTCTACATTAAACAATACTGAGTTTTTAATCATAAGGACCGTGACTGTGTAATTTGAGTGGTGCAAATAACAATGCAGGATTTGTCATTATTATCACAGAGGTAGTAACTAAATGCCAAACCAACACGACTGCCATACGACCAACTGGGCGAGTCTGTATTCAAAGTAATCGACCATACATTTAATCCACAATAACCCATAGCAACTTGACATGCCTGACAGTCTTCTCTATAAAACTCCAGACTAGAGGGTTATGGGTTTGTTTTGTAGCCAACACAAGGGGGACAAAGCCAACTCCTCATATTGGTGAAACCTTCCGGGCCAATGGTATACACATAAAGAGAGCCATGATTTGTTTATGGACATGTAACAAATCCATGACAGGGGTCATAACAGAAGGTGAGGCTCTAATTTTGGCTTAGTAATGTTATTTAATGCACGCGGGGTATAACCCTTGTGCTCTCCTATCAAACAGCCATAGCACAGAGGTGAATACAGGGCCAATTAAGAACAGGGAAACCCATTTTGTGACCCTTAGTGGTGAAACCAACCAATGCCCAAATGAACAAAACACAGTGACGCAGAATGGCTTCAACCATTAGACCCATAAAAGCCAAAGACTGGATTTAGTAACAAATGTGTGAAGATATCCATCCACTCAAAACCAAACAAAAACCCTCCAACTAAACCAGCAAGGATAACAGAGAGCTACCACCCAGGATGACCAATAACTTCCACGAATTTAATATTATTACAGGAAGAACCATCTTCATTTCAAGAACACAATTTTACATAGTTGCAACACTTAGGAAAACACAAACCAATACAACTGAGGCAGTAATCATTTCATAATCAAAATAGAGTCACAAATGGCCAAAAAAGACATACCTGTAATTGAATTCCTTAAAACGAGAGTTGGTCGAGCAATTCCTCTCTGCTAAGAATTTAGAGCATAACCACATCAACAATATCGAACAATATCCCGACTAGGGTGGCGGCTAACGGGAGGAGTAAAGTTGACGTGTAGTAAATGCATGTCACCTCCACCCACAATGCATTAATTCATCAGTACATGCCAACGAGTTCTTCATTAACACCATCAATCAACCCATGTATCGAGACCATCACCCATTAAAAACAACAGCGTGGCCATATCACCTTATGCCATAAATTAATTCCCAAGTTCCATATAATTCAACAATTCACATAACCAATAGCACTATTACCTTGCCAAATGCGCTACCAACATTTCATACCATATGTGTATCAATGATATAACTCAATCAGAATTGCATAACCATTTACTTGCTAGCTAGGATTAAGTCTTTCATGCATGTAGTATAGTTTATCGGATAGCTTTAAATTATTCCCTTTTGCAATTGTTTCTCATTTCCTTCCAATTGTTCGCATGTAGTATTGCAGAATTGGATCCCTTTTCTTTGCATTTGTTATAGTATTTTTGCCTTTCTCAAAACTGCCCTTCATGTAATTTCACTAACATGTTTGTTGTGCAGGTGCGATAAGAACGGATAGCAATGATATTAATGAATAACATAGGTTGTAGTAACATAAGGAATCAACACTTACTCTTTCAACAACAGGTTCTTATGTTTCAACAACTCTTTGTTTTGGGCTCAGGTTGTCTATTAGATCTTGTGTTACAGCGACAACTTTCTATTGTTGTTCATAACCCAGTGGTTCTTGTGTAACAGTGGGTGAAAAACCGTTATGCTAAAACGAGCACTCTGATACGACTAGGGTTTCGACTCTAATCGCCTTAGCTTCCCTCCATGGCCACTCCCGGAGGAGGGGAGCCGTTGGCCCCTCCTTCTCCTGCTACCTCCTTTCGCAAGCTTCTGGCCTCCCAAGCCAAGAAGCTCCCCCCTACTGAACCTCCAAGATTCATCAAGAAGCTCGACTCAATCCCCGAAATCGAACTGCCTCCATATCACCCAATGAGGGTAGCAATCTCTCTTTCAGATCGTGGACTGGTAGGACAATTCATGGGGCTCTGGCCATCAGCCTGTACCACGGACAACTGGATCCAAAGGAATTGGAGACCGCTGATCAAAAACAGTGTAACCTGTTATGCGGTGGGAAGAGGATTCTTCATCTTCAAATTCATCTGCCAGGAAGATAGAGATTTCATCTTCAGGAACGGGTTGTACTTCATGGGTACTCAAGGGATTTCTCTGAACCGATGGACACCGAGCTTTGATACTACTTTAGAAGTACCCAATGATGTTCCAGTCTGGGTCAGGCTGCCCAACCTTCCAATCCACTGCTGGAACCCCTCCTCGCTCCATGCAATTGAAAACGGGCTAGGACAATACATAGATAGAGCGGATCCTAAAGATCAGGAATCATGCACGTGAATCTGCGTGAAAGTTGACCTAGAGGTGGGACTCCCCGAAGTGATCAAACTCAAGGTCGAAGAATGGCAACATTACCAGAAGCTGGACTACGAACAACTCCCTTTCAAATGCAGGGGATGTCACGAATATGGTCACTTCCAAAGAAACTGCCCTAAAAACCCAAACAAGGAGAAAGAAAATGGAGAAGGCTGGCAACAGGCACGAAAAGGGAAAACCACCTCCACAGCTAAAGGTCAAAGGAATGAAAAGACATCCCCCTAAAAGACCACAGAAATAGGAAATAAATCAGATGCAGCAGTAGAGAACACCTTTAGAATATTGGATCAGGAAAATGTAAAGAAAACAGCAGAAGGAAAATCATAGGAAACAACCCCAACCGAAGAATCGCTTGAGAAAGCGCCCCCTGAACCCAGAGATATCCCTGCACCAATAGAAGAAGAAGAGAAAAGCAAATCCTTTCCAGAAAAGGATGCAAGACCGGACATAGAGGAAGGAGAGATCTCCTCAGATGGCGATTATGAAGGTGCAAGTGATGCCCTGGTCACACCAAAGAAAATGGGTAGAGGAAGGAAATCCAAGAAAGAAGAAAGAGACAAAGAAACCTACAAAGACGTCCTAAAAGGATCGCAACCAACAATCAGGCAGCTTGTCAATGTTAGACAGACAATGAAGCACTCCAAGGCCTTTCAAGGAGGCTACACATCCCCACAAGGTAATCCATGAAACTAACATCCTGGAATTGCAAGGGATTCGAAAGCAAAAAGAAAGAAGAAGCACTTAAAGATATCATAAGAACCTCAAAATACGATATCCTACTCCTCTAGGAAACTAAGATGGACAGCCAAGACTTTCTCAAAGCAACAACTCCCCTGTGGAGAATAAGCCAAAGAATAGCAGAAATCACAAGAGGTGCCTCGAGCGGGATAGGCACCCTTTGGAATACCGTGAAGTTCGAACTTATCAACTCTGAAATGAGCACGCACTGGATCCACACCAGAATCCTCCACAAAGTAACGGGACGACTGGTAAGTCTCTTTAATATCTATGTACCAGTCATTTTGGCGGAAAAAAGAAAGTGTTGGTAGACCCTAAAAGACTACTTACTGCAACATGATCTTGACAATATCATCATTGCGGGGAACCTAAATGTGACCCTAGCTTCAAATTAACAAAAAGGTGGCTCCATTGTGCAAGACCCAGCAAGAGAATGGGTAGAAGATCTAATGTCAGATTGGGATCTAGAAGATATCAAACATATTAAAGGAAAATACATGTGGACAAATAAGAGGATAGGACCGGGGCATATAGTGGCAAGGCTAGACAGATTCCTCGTCCAAAGCTCCTTCTTACTTCTGGGCCTCACACCCACCTCTTCGATCCTTCCGCACAGTGTGTCAGATCACAAACCAATCTTATTAGAAATCTTGTGTGACATGAATCTTGGGCCTATCCCCTTCAGATTTAGCCCAATGTGGATCCAATATGAAGGCTTCCTGAAGCTAGTCACTAAAGTTTGGAATGACACAGTAAGAGGCTCAGCCTTCTATGTGTGGGAAGAAAAACTTAGAAGATTAAAGACTGCACTAAAAGATTGGGCAAAAGGTCAGTCAAATCCTCTTAAAACAAGCCAAGAAGCCCAAAAGCAGCTAGGGAATCACCAACTGGAAATGGAAAATCAGGAAATCACCCAAGAAAGCTTGCAACAAGAAGCCCAGCTACAAAGGCAATGGCATCAAGCATGCCGAGAGGAAGAAAATTACTAGCGACAGAAATCCAGAAGCCTTTGGTTGGAAGTAGGAGATAGAAACACGGGCTACTTCCACAAACAAGCTGAGGCAAGGACGCAGTTTAAGACAGTTACAGAAATCCAGGTTCAAAATCAAACAATCACTGACTCTGAAGGAATTAAAGCAGTTGCAACTAAAGCCTTCGAAAATCTCTACACAAAAATGCAAAGGATTGATATAGACCCTAAAGAGTACCCCCTCTCTCTTGTCCCAAATCTTATCAAGGAAGATTTCAATAACAGCTTAACAAAGGAAGTCACCCAGCAAGAAATAAAGGAAGCACTTGACCAAATGAACCCTAACAAAGCTCCAGGACCAGATGGTTTCACAGCTAGATTCTACCAACACAGCTAGGATATAATTAAATCAGATCTAACGAAGTTTATACGGAAATCTCAGACTTGCAGCAAACTAGGAGGGCGAACAAACTCAGCCTTCCTGGCTCTGATCCCGAAAGAAAAAGGAGCTAACATGATCGACAGGTTTCGACCAATCTCCCTTTGCAATACAAGCTACAAAATCCTCACAAAAGTTATAGCAAACAGAATCAAAAAAATTCTCCCTATAATCATCCCAGAAAATCTAGGAGGATTTATTAAAGGCAAACACATAGTGGACAACATCATCCTAGTACAAGAGGCCTTGCACTCAAGTATCTGGAGAAAAGACAAAGGTATGATAATAAAAATTGATCTTGCCAATGTGTTTGATAGAGTAAGACATAATTTTTTATTTAAAGTCATGGAAAATTTTGGGTTCACCTCAACTTTTGTGAATTGGATAAAAGATTGTATTGGGTCACCATGGACAGCCCCACTTGTGAATGGGAGGGAAACCAAGTTATTTCAAGATTCCAGAGGACTCCGACAAGGTTGCCCCATCTCTCCACTTCTTTATGCAATCCAAGCCTCAGTCCTAAACTTCCAATTGGACCACTACCAGACGCACAACAGCCTCCATGGCTTGAGAATAGCGCCAAGGGTAAAGGACATAAACCATGCTCAGTTTGTTGACGACACGCTGCTAATGGGAGGAGTGAGCCTACAAACAGCAAGGAAATTGAAAATTGAATTAGTGGCTTACACAGAAATGTCAGGCAGCGTCATAAGCCTTACTAAAAGCAAAATCTACGACTAGAATATAACACCAAATGAAATGTTAGATATCACCAGGTTATTGGAAATGGAAGGTTGTACCAAATGGGAGGCCTTTAAATATCTGGGAGTCCCAATTTTCAACTCCAACCCAAGAACCTCGCACTGGAATTTGTTGATCGACAAGTTAAAAAACAAAATAAATTCCTGGGGAGCAAGTTGGTTAAACCTGGCAGGTAAAGTGGTCCTAATCAAGGCTATTCTAGCCAACATCCCGATCTATCAAATCTCCCTGCTTTTGGCCCCTTCCCCCATAATACAAAAAATTGAAGCAATGTTTAGAACATTCCTATGGGAAGGTGGAAAACAAACAGGGAGAAAGGTTCATCTAGTAAGCTGGGAAAAAATCTCTAAGCCAACCTCGGAAGGAGTTCTCAATTTAAAAAATACTCATGTTCAAAATCTGGTGTTAGGGGCAAAGATTCTTTGGAATTTAATCAATGTGAATCCTACGTGGAGTAAAAAAGCGTTATGGAAAAAGTACTTTCGTGGACCAAGGGAAAGATGTCTTGATCGCCCAGCTCTGGAGAAGAGAGGTTCCCCAATCTTCTCGCTCTGCCAGAAGGCGTTGCCCCATTTTAGCCCTCATCTCACTTAGCTGCCAGGAAATGGGAAAAAAATCAGTATTTGGCAAGACTCAATCATGGGAGAACCTCCCCTTGGATTGAGGCAGGACCTAGAAATACTTAAAGAGTGGATGATCACTCAGAACTTGTATACCTTTGGGACATGTCAATCTGGGGGAATGATGAGCACAAGATGTGGCTAAGATGGGGGACTAATATCAAACCTCCAGACTTAGAAGAGGACTAGAACACCTTGAAGTTTTGCCTCCAAGGGAAATCCCCACTTAAAGAGAGGAAAAAAGACAAACGAGGATGGGGAACGAGCTCTGGGATCTACACCACTGCAGCAAGGTATCAGCTCACATCCTCCCTCCCCAATGTCCCTCGAAATCCAGCAATTTGGAAAGCAATTTGGACCTCCAAATCCATCCCAAAGATTGATATGTTTGTTTGGACCTTGGCACATAGAAGCATACTAACTGGAGAAAATCTAAGAAGAAAGGGATTGGAAGGCCCCCATAGATGTCCTCTATGTCTTCAAGAAGAGGAAACCACAGACCATCTGCTACTAAGATGAACCTACTCGAAAAAAGTCTGGCAGTTGGCTTTAGGACTGCAAAATACCTTAGTCATTCCCCAAGAGACGAGCAAACTACTCCAAAATTGGAGCTCCATCTGTCCCTTCCAGACTGGGAAAAGGGGACAAATCTCCACTCTTTGGAGAGTCCTCCCAAAATTTATCCTCTGGAAAATTTGGCTGGAACAAAATAATAGATTATTTAGGGAAGCTAAACGTAGCCCAGCTCAAGTTGCAACCAAGGTAAAGGCCTATTTTGGAGAAAGCACTCCCTACTTCTGCAAAGCAAAGAATTCAAGACCACTAGATCATAAAGAGGTACACTGGTTGGCTAAGTTTAAACTGCAAGATCAGAGGGGGGAAAAGAACAACAACTTATGCTAGGAAGACTGGGAAATACGGAAGGAGAAGCGGGACTTCAAAGATTGGAAGACAAAGGAAAAAAAACATATTTTGTCATTTGACGGGGCCTCCAAAGGGAACCCAAGCTCGACAAGTGGAGGAGGGATCCTAGTAATCCCCACTGGCTCACTGAATATAAGTTTCGCATGGGGACTTGGAACTGAAACTAATAAAACAGCAGAAGCCCTAGCCCTCTGGCAAGGGCTCAACCAAGCAATCATCCATGACGTTCAAGACCTAGTAATAATTGGGGACTCCAGGTTAGTAATTAAAGATTTAATCCATCAAAGCAAAATAAAAAATGCAAAACTCCATCATCTCCTAGAGAAAATCCAACTCCTCCTTGGGAAATTCCATTCTTATAAGCTTTGCCACATCTTACGGAATCTAAACGAACCAGCAGATGTCAAGGCCAATAAAGGCGCCCTCCTAAATGTTGGAACATTACACCTTAATGGAACAACGTCCAAAATGGATCTTCCCTGACTCTAGGGGGGAAAGCCATAGAAGAGTTAAAGGCATGAGCCAGAAAGGGAAATGCAGCATGAGAGAAGGATTCGGGCATCCAAAGTGCTACAGGACAAAGGCGTTACAGGACAACGCAAGTGGTCAAAAGGGACAGGCTTATGCATCATGCGGGCGTTGAACTTTTGTGGGATGGAGACAAAACTGTAGGTCGCCCATGCCCCCCATATTGTGAGAATCATTTAGGGGAAACGAACTAGGAGAAGTTTGAGTTTAAATGGGGAAGTAGGGATGCAAACCTCCATACCAGAAGCATGCAAAGGCAGCCAAGACAGTCGCGCAGAGGTCTAAGCGACCAACTTCGAGAGGATCGCGTGTAGGTGCAGGACGTCGGGAGAAGAGAAGAAGACGTCGAAGATGGCGGCCAGCTCATGAAGCAAGCCCAACGCAGAAGAAAGGTTGAATGCAATGGAAACCACCCTTGAAAATATCAGGCAAATGTTGAACCATCAATTGGATTTCCTGCAAAATCTGGATATAGATGCAGGAAGGCGGATGGAGATGTTGGAAGGACACATCACCACAATGAAATTTGAGCTCACTGGGGAGCTAGGAAAACTTAGTAAAGAGCTCAAGCACCCCAAACAAGAATTTGAGGCCAGAGTAAGCCAACTAGAGGAAAAAATGGCCCAGTTGAACAAGGATTGGAAGCAAGACCCAAAGTAGTTGTTCATTGTCTCAAATTTAGGAAGGAAGCTCTGTAACACCTCAGCGAGGAAGGCGTTTTGTATAGAAGCCTCCGCTGTAAATAAATTTGTAATGCATCCCTCCCCTGGATGGAGAATATAACCTCCAGGTTTGTATTCGGCTAGTAGAGCATGGCTTACTTTATTTCTCTTATAATCAAAATCCATTAACCGCTTTTGTCAAAAAAAAAAAAAAAAAAACATAAGGAATCAACACTTCATAAGCTCAAATCATGACCAATAACAATAAGATCTCATCAACCCTGTAAGTCGTGTCGCACATTATCATAACATAAAAAATTAACAAATTTGATCTTCAATAGTTTAAGGGGGTCCCACCTACTAGTATTATTTAGTTTTTGTAATAATAGGCTTTTAGCAACACTTTGCGGAAGAAACTTTGTTGACGTTTTTCAATCGTCAACAAACTGGCGACTCCAAAGGAAAAAAAAATTCAACAGATTTAGAACTCAAAACTCATGGTTTCATGGACCAGAACAACAGGTCAAGAAGATATAACCCAGAAGATTATGCAACAAGGGGAGGTGAGCGGATTTAATGGAAAGATGACTGGGAATTTGGGAATAATTCATGTAAAATGTTAAGTATGAGGGGCTTTTACCACTGTATACATAATCATCCGACCGAAATCTGCTCTCTAACTTTTAAAGAGGAAAACTTTTAGAATTGCTCTTAAAATCTCAATGGACGAAGAAATGGCAAGAAGAAGCGGGAGATAGTCGATTCTTAATAAGACATCAGTGGAAATATATAACAATTTCAAGGGCCCTTCAGAGGAGACATCATAACAATTGTGTAAGCTTGATTGTTATTGGCTAACAATGCTTTGCAGGAGTGTCATTGTGGCAGGATTGATCCAACATCCTATTTGACCAAATTAACCAAAGATAATAGGAAAATAAATTATGACGAAAGTAAAGTTGCAAAAACTAAAACAGCAGCAATGAAGACATAATGAACGCAGCAAAGAAAGAAAACTTGACTCAAAAGGCAGAAATCAATGTACTGTAAGCATAGAAAAGAAGCACAAAAAATGAAAGCACGGCTAGGCTACTAGTATATTGAAAATCAATCAGCATTAAAACTTTTCACGCTGGCCCCTCGCAATACTTCAAGCGAGGAATGTTAGTGTTGTAGGAGAACAATTGTCTCTGTAATTCCCCTAGAATGTATGAATTAGTGTCCAAGACAAAAGTATTTTGGAAAGGACCCAACACTTGAAATTCTGATGTAATTATCAGTCCTTTGACGCACATGATTAAATCATCAAGATAAGCATGGAGACTGACCAATTCATTGAAAGTTGTGTGTATAGGTCTTTTAAGGGCATTGCTTGCATCAAGTAAGCCACAAGGTAGGGTTTTGTAAGACATAGTATTGCAATTAGTAATAAAAGTGGTTTTGTGAAAATTTTCCCCGTTTACATTGATTATCTTATAACCAAACAGACTGTCAAGTAAGGGACTTAATCGTGACTCTAACACCTGTTGCAAAAACATTTCCATATCGAGAGGAGGGAAGGGATTACTCATAATTGCTTGCCTGAAAGTTCAAAGACTAATACAGGTTCTAATATTATTAGTGATCCTTGAGGTCGGTTCCCAATTTGAAACCCACTCAGGGTGGACTGAAAAAAACGTTCTAGCCCTTAAGAAATCTCTCAACTCTGTTTGAGAGGGTGCTTCTAGTGTAGAGTTAACAAGTTCTTGTTTTTGCCTAGCTAGTTTTATAATATGTTGAACAAGCCCAGGATCAGAACCACGAAGATCCTCATAAGACTAAGCAAAAACCTTTTGAGATTCACCGAGTAGCCCGGTGGACCCCATCTCTTTCCTAACAGAACGTTGGACATTCATTTTAACATATGTTGAATATTTAGGTGTCCTAACTTTCAGGAGGATGGTTTCAACCACCTTCTCTTGTAACTCCTCTTCTTTCTATTTTTCTTTGTTACCTACAACACTCAATGAAAACGAACTCTCAAGAAGAGTCAAGCCCTTAGGAATCTCATTATTTTCTCTGGATATAATCTCCTCGGGATTAAGAGGTTCATTTTGAATGACAACACAAATTGTCTCATCGTTAGGGATGGCCTTCCAAGATCCTTCCTTTTCAAGAATGTATGGACGATGTAGAGATTGAAAAGCACAATCAGGCTTGGGAGGCAAGAGTTGTTGATCAGGAGAGGCTACAAAGATAGCTAACTGATCAACCATTGAATTCAACTCATTATTAACATGAGTGATGTTGAAACATAGAAGGTTTGAGACAAGTGCCCAAACAGTTTGGGAGTATCATTCCATCAGCTTGTCGCTAGGGGAGCATGTCTTACGTATTAGGTTCACAACAAGCTCAGAATTTCCGAAAACTGAAAGATGACCACAACCAATATTAAGGGCGTTCTCAATGCCTAATAATAAAGCTTCGAATTCAACGACATTGTTTATACAATCAATCTCCAACCTGTATGACAAATTATGGATTTTTCCTGCAGGGGAAACCAAGATAATACCAGCCCCATTACTTTCACTAGAGAATGAAACATCAAAGTGCATATGCCATATATCATCATCTAAATAAATTCTTTCCAAAGGAATGTTATCCTCTTCATCAAATATGGCATACACTCCTAGGTCTTCTTCGATATAGTTTATGCTAGATTGTGGAACACTCTCTATGTAAGGCGAAATTCTTCCTTCTCTAAGGACTATAATATTCTTACTATTCCAAGGAACGGATAAATGCGTCTCATCGAATGAAAGGTATCCACCTGTTAGGGCTTGCCAATCTCTCCCCAAGATAATTGAGTAATTTCTTACAGGGATATCAATCACCTGGATTCTGAGGGTTGTCCTTATCTTAGGATGAGCGCATAAAACCAAGGTTACATCCTTAATCTTGCCTATGGTTGTCTTTTGTAGACTATTATAGGAGAGCATGCTTCTCGCGTTTTCTTTTATACAAGACAAGCCTAGCTCTTCCATAATAATATTAGACATCACACTTGGACTTGAACCACCATTGATGAGGCAACAATGGGCAATCTTATCCATGATCTTTACAGAAACATAAAAAGGGGGGTTTTTTACAGGGTCTCTAAAGTTATCTACACCTACTTTATTTACAAAATAATCCTCTTCGTCTACCTCTTCGGAAAGATTGGCTACAACAGAAGTTTTTCCTTCCATGAATTGTTTCAGATGCATTTGTTGTTCAGGGACGACAACCATGTCTAGGAGGGTTGCATCTGCTTTGATGTTGGCCAATTGATTCAAGATATTGTATTTGGAAGAGGGGGGATGAGGAATGATTCTTTGACTCTCAGGAATTTTAGGAACCTGGGGCGTAAAAGCGGTTGAAGATGAGCTCGAGCTAGAATAACTGCGGGGAGGATCAAATTTTTCCTTGGGAGCGTAGGCTTTGTTCCTAGTGTTGATGACCATGACATCCTCTAGCTTTGCAAAGTATAGGACAACAATAGTAGCTTATGGTCTTTTACCAAAGATCTTATCTCTTGCACTCTTCTTTACCTCACATGTGGTTTCTTCGTGGTGCTCCTCACAAAAGTTACACCAACTCTTAGGCAGGATAGGATTTCAAAAAGGGCATGCAGAAAAGGATGAAGCTCCAGGGGTGAGAGGGAAAACAATACCCTTCCGCTCGAATGTTATCATACGATTGTTCATATATTGTACTAGTTGTAAGAAAGGGACATGTCTGTCTATCTAACTTATTATCCTTGGGGAAGACCAGTTATTTCACGTTGTTCTTCATACTCTGAGCAAGTATGAAAAGAAGAATCGAGATTATCAATGGCTTTTTCCTCAAGCCTATGACGGTAGGGAGAAGGAAATGCATTGTAGTAATGCATGAAAGCGGCTTGGTTCTGAGGATGGATAAGTTCAGGGGTTTGATTGTACAACTTGGTGAAACGCAAGTTGAAATACTTGATGGTCTCACCATCTTTATAAGTGACGTTATTGTATTCCCTTAAGTTCTCAGCAGGGCATTTGGATTGCCCATAAGTGGATCGGAACTAATAAATTAACTCCTCCCAAGTAGACAGGATCTTAGGAGGAATGTCAGAGAAATCATCCGTAGCCTTTCCTTCCAAGAAATTGACAAACAAGTGCATGTAAGTGTCATTTTCGTTATCCCCTATGTTATGACAAGCATTAGAAAATGCCACCAGGTGTTCGTTTGTATTGACAGTGTTGTTTCCTGAAAACTTAAGCAAGTGCTCTTTAAACTTTGGAAGTGAGTGAGTCGTAGGTGCTAAGTTAAGAGGAGAGGACACATGCCATGGTGTGGTTGTGGCATCTTCTTCGAACTAAAAAGTCCATACTTTTTTATGACTTTGGTGGGATTTGTGGTAGATTGGACAGGGATATGGTGGCTATATAAGCTACCAATCACTGATGAAGATGAATATTGAGAAGATGAAGCACTTCCAATGCCACCAGAGCCTCCACTAGATGTCATTATGTGGGTGATAGGTGAGGGAAAGAAAGACGAGTTGGATGAATCAGATAAAGTACTCCTTAGAGTACTTTGTTGGATAGATAACACGATGTTTCTTCTTCCTATTTCAGCAATAGGATTGATTTCAGGTGACAAGGCTCTTCTTCTTCTAGAAGCACGAGAATCTAAGGACATGAAAGAAAGACCAAGACTGAAGAAACAAAAGGTTACTGTTGATTTCTAGGTTGTCTACGTCTAGCTTCCAATTGTTCTTGAACACTAATATCTCGTTCAATTGCTTCCCAAAAACGGTTAAGCTCAGCACAGGTCTTGGCAGTGTCTAAAATAGTATGAAACAAGTTCAAAGATATGTTGTTATAGTCTTGGAGATCGGGCTCAATATTGGGTTGCCTTGCAACAAGAACAATCATTAATAGTAAAACAATCAAAGAATCAATTTCAGAAAAGAAAGATTTATAGATGAAAAATCGAATATAAAAATTAACCAGAGAGATATCAAGGATCTCCCTAGTATGGTCGCCAAATAAATGTTGAGGAAAAGATATGAAATGATCTTACTCTAGCATTTTCAGATTATGCTTGGCTAGAGAAAAATAGACAGGAATATCACCCTATGTTTATAGCCAAAAAAAATAACATCATAACTCACAAGTATTAATTACAAGTGCTTAGGCTAGTCTTTTATCAACAAAAAACTTCCTGGAAATTCACTATTTATGTAATTTTTTGAACATATCAGTTTCTCAATAAATGTAAAGATAGAAGAAAAGTCACCAACATGGTAATCAAGACATATGAAACATAAAGCATTCCTTTATTTCATTCAAATTCACCAAAGAGTCATTTTCTTTACAAAATTTCATGTAGAAATTTTGGACCAAAGTCAAACTTAGACATCCTCGATGGATCATACAAAAGAACCTCTGACAGAAAACCAAAACTGAACTCTAAAAGCAGGATCAGCTTGCCACAAATTTTTGCCCACTCGACTCTGCACAATAGCCTTTGTCAGTCATGAAAACTAATTCACAAACAGACAAGTCTACACAGACTATCAAATATTGATCAACACCTTTGAAAAACAAGTGTCTGAATGATGTGATTCAACCCTGAATATTGTTGTCTACAATAAGACACTGCTATCATAAAAGAGAATTAGGCTTGTGATGAATCAATGAATCAATGAAAACTGAACAATCTCAACATAAACTCAAAGAGAAAACCTTATTATGCTTCAGCTTCTATCCTCCTCTTGTTCCTCCCTTTCCTTTTGCTTTCAACAAATTAGAATTGGTTGAAGTAGTTGAACCAACTCATTAGTTAAGTTAATTAAAAGACTCAACTAACTTTAGTTAGGGGGAAGAGTAATAATTATAATAAGGGTCATAAATAAATAATAACTAGTAGGTGGGACCCCTTGTGACTCCCTTTAGTTCATAACAATCATAACAATCATCACATAACCATTAGTTTAGCAAAACATGCCTCCTTGTGTCTCCCATCAACATATTCACTTTTGGCAATTTTAGCTTATGAAAATTGAAATATTTCAAAAATAATACTCATATATCCAAAATAAAACATGTTGTCCAAATATCCCTGAAGTCAACTGTCATAAAACAATAGACAAAATAAAAATTCAAAAGCCATATTTCCTAGTCTATGATGCAACCCTTCCTTGATTGTTGTTGTCACCTCTTGATTTTCCTGAATTTGTCTTTGGTTGTGGAGAGCCTTTAGGCCTAATCTCGTTGATCACGTGGGAACAATCGTTCCTCAAATGCATCTGGGAAGACACAGATTTGTCAGAGCCATCGGAGGGTGAGGAAGGGGAAGCAATGGCTTCTCCTTTATCAAGGGCATGGTGGGCCTCATTTTTCAATATCTTGCTAGCATGGGAGGATATCACTGGCGAGTGGTTAGGGGGAACTTGAATAATGGGGTTAATAGGCAGAGGAGCAGGCAAGGACAAGTTGGGTCAGCCATGATGTTTGGAGACTGTCAGGTGGACAATCTCCTGCCATCCATCATGTTTTGGGACCTTGGGTTGCAATGAGATATGAGGAGGTACGGGGATACTGGGGGCTTGTAGGGCTTGGAAAGGATACCTTTCAGGCCTAGGTTGGACTATTCCCTGCCCAATCCAATTGAAAAATCCGACATGAAACAATTGGCCGAGCTCTTGTGAATCAACATCAAAATGTATGGAGAACCTGGGCCTTCTTGGGCCTCGGTTCCAGTTACCTGTACCTCTGTTTCCTCATCCATGGCTACCTCGACTGAAAAAACCCATCTTGCATGCGTGATTGATTAGCAAATAGTCTTTTAAATAACCATACATGACAACTCTTAAAAATATGAAATATATTTGGCTCAGTAATGTATCAAACTCATGCAATCCAATCCATACAAATCGTTTTACTGTTATTCAATGAGCAGGGGGTGAAAAGGGTTTTGGGATATGCGAGGGGTTTGTATTGAGCGAAACATGATGCAATGCGGGGAAAAAGAACATTGTTACTGCTTAATGACAACAATAATCAACTGCAAAGCAAACCAATAAAACATCACTGTAATCCACGCAAGACACTACCACTTTCAACTGCTTTAACATCGAAATTCTCTTGACTGTAATTAATCTCAGAATAGGGAGTGGAAAAATGAATATGGGAGGTGACGGGGTTTGTAATTAGCGGAAAATGAAATAATGGAAGGGAAGAAAGACGATTACTATTCATGAAATTAATTAAGTGATCCATAAAACATTATGTGAAAAGAGATGCATCAACCATCAATCGTGTTGACCAAATAACAATTTATGTGCATTTAACTAGTTCATTGTTCATAATCAAATATCCAACATAGTGCCATCACAAGACAGTATGCATTCCACACAATCTGTAAAGAGGATTTTGTTCCTTTCTTTGCATCTTATAACAATTTCCAAATAGTAGCCATTCCACTATGTTAACCATCAAAATCAACCACTGCCCATACATTACTTCAATCAACAAATATACTCAAATTCATGTTTCCAAAATTAACAATGAAGTCACACTAAATGCACTTGTATTCGTTAAACATATATATGGGCAGTAAACCCAATAATACAGATTAAATTGCAAAATCCGAATTGATATTTCATACAACCAACAACCACCATTTAGACACAAGCTATGCATAGGGTAATTCACCTAGGCAAGGTAATTTTGCCATTGTAAAGAAAAATAAAAATCAATATGACTTAAAAAGATGGGCCATCAATCCAACATGAAGAGGTCTTGACAACATGCCCTTCTTAACAAATGATCGACTGCAAAAAATAAACATGCTTAAAACTCTGTGAAACCCAAGCTATCCATGTTATCACAGTGCATAGTCACCAAAACACTATGATGCAATATCTCCATTTAACAAAATCAAACACACAGTCATAGTTATAACTCAATCCATCGTGTTGAGTCATCAATAACACAATATTACTTCGATTTAGTCCAACTGTAATCAAATATGTTGTGAAAACTCAGGCTTATACAATCGAACAATCATAAGGATACAATGGAGATAGTTTCTACAGTCATCCGGTCCCATAATCATTCGTCCCCAAAGAAAACCACAGTTACCATGACCATTATTTCATTATGCAAAACACCATACACACAATGCGACATGCGTGAGCAACGTCAAGCATATATAACCAATATCAGCTAAACATCCAAACAATCCTTAGTGCAAAAATACCAGTGATTGTGTACCAACCAACCAATTTTTCACTTTCATAAAATCAATTGACCTAACAAGTTGTGACAACAATGCATACCCACGCATCGATTCGAATCGAAGTAGCGGCCCTCTCCATTAAACAATACTGAGTTATTAATCATAAGGAGCGTGACTGTGTAATTTGAGTGATGCCAATAACATATTATCACAGAGGCAGTAACTAAATGCCAAACCAACACAACTGACATACGAACAACTGGGCGAGTCTGTATTCAAAGTAATCGACCATACATTCAATCCACAATAACCCATCGTAACTTGGCAGGCCCRACAATATTCTCTATTAAACTTCAGACTTGAGGGTTAAGGGTTTGCTCTGTAGCCAACACAAGGGAGATAGAGCCAACTCCTCATAATGGTGAAACCTTCGAGGCCAATGGTATACACACAAAGAGAGYCATGATTTGTTCGTGGACAAGTAACAAATCAATGACAAGGGCAATAACARAAGGTGAGGCTCTAATTTTGGCCTGGCAATGTTATTTAACGCACGTGGGGTATAACCCTCGTGCTCTTCGATCAAACAACCATAGCACAGAGGTGAATACAGGGCTGAGTAAGAACATGGAAACTCATTTCGTGACCCTTAGTGGTGAAACCAACCAATGCCCAAATGAACAAAACACATTAACACGGAATGCCTTCAACCATTAGACCCACTCAAAACCAAACAAAAACCCTCCAACTAAACCAGCAAGAATAACTGAGAGCTACCACCCAGGATGACCAATAACTTCCACGAATTCAATACTATTACAAGAAGAACCATCTTCATTTCAAGAACACAATTTCACACAGTTGCAACACTTAGGAAAACACAAACCAATACACATGAGCCATTAATCATTTCATAACCATAGCAGAGTCACGAATGGCCAAAAAAGACATACATGTAATCGAATTCCTTAAAACGAGATCTCACCGAGCGATTCCTCTCTGCTAAGAATTCGAAGCATAACCACAACAACAAGATCGAACAATAGCCCGAATAGGGTGGCGGCTAATGGGAGGAGTAAAGATGACGTGCAATAAATGCACGTTGCCTCCACCCACGATACATTAATTCATCAGTACATGCCAACGAGTTCTTCATTAACACCATCAATCAACCCATGTATTGAGACCATCACCCATTAAAACCAACAGCGTGGCTATATCACCTTATGCCATAACACAATTCCCAAGTTCCATATAATTCAACAATTCGCATAACCAATAGCACTATTACCTTGCCAAATGCGCCACCAACATTTCATACCATATGTGTATCAACAATATAACTCAATCAGAATTGCATAACCATTTAGTTGCTAGCTAGGATTAAGTCTTTCATGCATGCAGTGTAGTTTATAGGATAGCTTTAAATTCTTCCCTTTTGCAATTGTTTCTCATTTCCTTCCAATTGTTCGCATGTAGTATTCCATAATTGGATCCCTTTTCTTTGCATTTGTTATAGTATTTTTGCCTCTCTCAAAACCGCCTTTCATGTAATTTTACTAACATGTTTATTGTGCATGTGCAATAAGAACAAATAGAAATGATATTAATGAATAGCATAGGTTGTAGTAACACAAGGAATAAACACTTCATAAGCTCAAATCATGACCAATAACAACAAGATCTCATCAACCCTGTAAGTCGTGTCGTACATCATCATAACATAAAAAATAAAAAACCAGATCTCATCTTTAATAGTTTAAGGGGGTCCCACCTACTAGTATTATTTAATTTTTATAATAATAGGATTTTAGCAACACTTTGTGGGCGAAACTTCGTTGATGTTTTTCAATCGTCAACAAACTAGTGACTCCATAGGGAAATTTGTTTTCAACAGATTTAGAACTCAGAACTCATGGTTTCATGACCAGAACAACAGGTCAAGAAGATATAACTCGAAACATTATGCAACAGGGGGAGGTGAGCGAATTTAATGGAAAGATGACTAGGAATTTGGGAATAATTCATGTAAAGTGTTAAGTATGAGGGGCTTTTACCACTGTATGCATAATCATCCGACCAGAATCCACTCTCTAACTTTTAAGGAGGAAAACTTTTAGACTTGCTCTTAAAATCTCAATGGATGAAGAAATGGAAAGAAGAAGCGGGAGATAGTCAATTCTTTATAAGACATTAGTGGAAATACATAACAATTTCAAGGGCCCTTCAGAGGAAACATCATAACAGTTGTGTAAGCTTGATTGTTATTGGCTAACAATGCTTTGTAGGAGTGTCACTATGGCAGGATTGATGCAAAATCCTATTTGACCAAATCAACCAAAGATAATAGGAACCAAAATTATGATGAAAGTAAAGTTGTAAAAACTAAAACAGCAACAATGAAGACATAATGAACGCATCAAAGAAAGAAAACTTAACTCGGAAGGTAGAAATCAAAGTAATGTAAGCATAGAAAAGAAGCACAAAAAATGAAAGCAGAGTTAGGCTACTAGTATACAGAAAATCAATCAGCATTAGAACTTTTCACACTGGCCCCTCGCAATACTTCAAGCGAGGACTGTTAGTGTTGTAGGACAACAATTGTCTCTGTAATTCCCGTAGAATGTATGAATTAGTGTCCAAGACAAAATTAATTTGGAAAGTTCCCAACACCTGAAATTCTGATGGAATTATCAGCCCTTTGACGCACATGATTAAATCATCAAGATAAGCATAGAGACTGACCAATTCATTGAAAGTTGTGTGTATAGGTCTTTTAAGGGCGATACTTGCATCAAGTAAGCCAAAATGTAGGCATTTGTAAATCATGGTATCACAATTAATAATAAAAGTGGTTTTGTGAACATTTGCATGTTTTACTTTGATTCTCTTATAACCAAACAGACTGTCAAGTAAGGGCCTTAACTGTGACTCTACAACCTGTTGCAAAAACATTTCCATATTGAGAGGAGGGAAGGGATTTCTCATAATTGCTTGCCTGAATGTTCGAAGACTAATACAGGTTCTAATATTATTAGTGATCCTTGAGGTCAATTCCCAATTCGAAACCCACTCAGGGTGGACTAAAAAAAACATTCCAGCCCTTAAGAAATCTCTCAACTCCCTTCGAGAGGGTGCTTCCAGTGCAGAGTTAACAAGTTATTGTTTTTTCCTAGCTTGTTTCATAATATATTGAACAAGACCAAGATCAAAATCACGAAGATCCTCATAAGACCAAGCAAAAACCTTTTGAGATTCACCGAGTAGCCCAGTGGACCACATCTCTTTCCTAACAAAACATTGGACATTTATTTTAACATCCGTTGAAGATTCAGGTGTCCTAATGTTCAGGAGGATGGTTTCAACCACCTTGATCCAGGTGGATATCGGTGGCCACCCACCTTTTCCAAATGGCTCGAAATAGTTTTCTGGCAATTTTGGCAATTTACTATTTTTAGCAGGTTTTAACTTCCAGGGCCATTTTGAGGACCCAAATGAATGTTTTTCGAGATCGAGGTTCTCAATGATAGACAAAGGCATTATTGAGCCCCTAAAATGAATCTCCTCAACGATACCTTTCCAACGAGCTATCACACGCCTAAAACAGAGATCGTATGCAAAAGTTACGACCCCGGGAAGTTGATGTACTCGCTTACCCAAACGGGTCCCACATGACTTTTGGCGCTTCATCTCCTAGGGTTAGGTTTTTGGATGTCTAGGGTTTTTGGCATTCCTAATTATTGTAAAAGGGCCTTCAGAGCTTCATTATAATCATCTTCTTGCGAATGCGAGTAACCGTCACATCTCTTCTCAGAGATAAGCTGCCACCATTCTAGCGAGTCTTTCACTCTGTATTTTTACAGTCTCTGTACATTTCTTTC
>SNQJ01S0129705.1:6020-21833 GCA_010110895.2 Picea sitchensis
ATATGCATTCGTGCTTTAAATAAAACAAAAGCACCCGTGCTTTAAATATAATAAAAGCATTGGTGCTTTAAATATAATAAAAGCATCGATTCTTAGGAACAAAGAATGGTGTTGACATATCACCTTGAATATTCAAAATTTCAATACCTTTCGGTGCATAGGGTAATATAGCCACCGACACATACGAATTATAAAAGAATTGAGATAGACATAAAATAAAAATCCACAGGTGCATTAATAAACTTAGAAATCCTCGGTGCTGCATACAAAAACAATGTAGAACAAAATGGGAATCCTGGGCATACAACAAAATGGGAATCTTGGGCACAATAACTATAAATGCACTAGTGACTTTTTCGTTTTATGTACACCCCAGGGCATTTTATGTGAGGGAACACCAGTGCCTTTTCATTTTATGTACGCATAGGGGGATTTTATGTAAGAGTGCATCAATGCATTTCAGTTTTATGTACACATTGAGGAATTTTATGTAATGGCACACCAATGAGTTTCAACAATAAAATCATCGAAAAAAACCTCCGCTACAACCTATGGCCACCCAATTTTCTTTTATTTATATGGAACATCTGTTAAAACCTCCATAGTCAATAGAGGAGGTTGTAGTGGAGGTTTCTTTGAAATTTTTTCCAAATTTTGTAACACTAAAAACCTTCGCAAAAACCTTTGCTAGAAGGTGGTCCCCTTGTAGTGTTGTATGACCTATGGAACTAGGGCTTTTTTTAGTAAGGGACAATGCAATTTTTGCATTAGGGGTCGATTTTCAAAAACACTGGCTTGGGAAATTATGGGTAGCATGCTCATGTGGGCCTTGGAAAAACACACTTGCAGGAGATTACAAAACTCAATTATCGTGATCTATTTTGATTTTATTCCCCCAAACCAAATTTGAAATGTGTCCCTGAAGGGCTTCAAGAAGTGAGTTGCAAATCACCATAAAAATCTAATTGGGGCTTTGATGGACGAATTGCCAATCTGTCAATTTTGTTAGACTCCTGACACCAAATGACAATTAGAGGCAACCCTCTCCTATGATTATATTTTCTAGAAAATACTTTATTTGACGATCTCCAAAACTAGGATTTTGCTAAGTAAGGGATAATGCAATATTTTCACTAGGGTTCAATTTTGAAAAACAATGTCTTGTGCTACTATGGGTAGCATTGTCATGTGGGCCTTGGTAAAATACACTTGTACAAGCTCAATAACTCAATTATATTGTTCGGTTTGGATTTTATGTCCCTGGACCAAATTCTCAATGTGTCCCTAAATGGATTTCGGAAGTGAGTTGCAAATCATCATAAAATTTTAATCGGGGCTTGAATGTATGAACCATAAATTCTGTTGGAATCCTAACACTGGATTACAACTAGGGGTACCCATATGTTGTTATTTTTTTTCCTAGAAAATTCTTTAGTCAACGATCTTTGGAAGTAGGTTTTTTCTCAGTAAGGGACAATGTAATTTTTGCACTGGGGTTGATTTTGAAAAACATTGACTTGGGTGATTGTGCATAGCATTCTCACATGGTCCTTGGTCAAACACACTTAAATCAGCTTACAACACTCAATTATGCTTCTTGGTTTGTATTTTATTCCCCTGGAACAAATTCTTGATGTGTCCCTAAATGGCTTCACGAAGCAAGTTGCAACTCACTATGAAACTTTAACCGAGGATCAGATTGATGAATCATCAATTGTGTTGGACTTATGAACCGTTATTATAATTAAGGGAACCCCTCTCCTATGATTTAATTTCATATAAAATGATTTATAGACGATCTATGGAACTAGGGATTTTCTCAGTAAGGGACAATGCATTTTTTGCACTCGGGGTTGATTTTGAAAACAACTAGCTCCTGCTATTATGGGTAGCATGCTCACATGGATGTTGGATAAATATACTTGAAGGAAATTATAAAACTCAATTATGCTACTCGTTTTGGAGTTTATGCCCCAAGACCAAATTCTCAATGTGTCCCTGAATAACTTCAAGAAGAAAGTTGCAACTCCCCATAAAACTATAACCAGGGCTCAGATGGGTGAACCGTCAAATGTTGGACTCCTGAAACTGGAATCATTCTCATGGTAGAATCATATATCCACATCCCTCCTATGTTAGGCTACAATGTAATATTAGTCTAATGGTGCACCTATTAGTTTCATTGTTGAGATAAGCAAGTAACTTGCCAAAGGTTGGTCAACTAATCCATTCCATGATGATAATATTTCTTCATGTGACATGGAACGTGCAAAGAACCTGGATTAACGTCGCAAGAGCGATGACAGTCAGGAAGTTTTCATGATTGCGACAAAAGAAGAGATATTGTCACCAGAACGACTAAGTAAAGCAATCGTCGAAAGAGAGACACAGTAGGGAAATCGTCACAAATGAGACAATGTAGAGCTATCATCGCAAGCAAAACAATAAAGAGATATCATCACATAACCAACAATATAGGAAAAGTAAGTAAAACGTTTGTGACAAATTAACTTTCGAAGTGGTTGTCGCAAGAGCGACAAACAAAGGGTATATTGCGACGAAATTGCTATACAATTTTCGTGATTTGTATAGCAAGTTCGTTGCAAGATTTATACAGGTCATCGCAATTGTGACGAAAATAGGGTATATTGCCATGAAATGTATATACAATTTTCGTGATTTGTATAGCAAGTTCGTCACAAGATTTCTACAAGTCATCGCAATTAAGACGAAAACAGGGTATATTGCCACAAAATTCCTATACAATTTTTTGTGATTTGTATAGAAAGTGCATCGCAAGATTTCTATGGTGCGTCGAAATTGCGACGACAATAATTTATTTAAAAAAAAAAAAAAATTTGTTTTTTGAGCAAAAAAAATAAAATTTGATTTTTGCGCCAATTATAGAAGGTTCTATGATTTCACACTAAAGAGGTCATACAAGTGAAGTTGTTGGTTGGTTGGTTGAGTCAGTTGACTGACTCGACTGTTCAAACTAATTATCTTCTTAAAACAATTACACAATTATATCAAAAAACAATACTCTAACTTAGATTTACATATTTAACATCTCCCTGGCCTCAAAGCCTTCCTTGTCCTAAAATGGTGAGGAAAAATAAATACTCAAACCTTCCAAATAAATTATTTCTTTTTTGTTCAAATAAACTCTGATGGCCTTATATATGATTTTATATTCTTTTTTTTTTTATATTTACTCATGGGTTATACATTTTAATATGGTTCCATTAAATACCTTCTTAAAAACACATGCTTGAGGTGTTTCTAGCTAAATTTATCATGTTACCGCTTAAAATCTCACCAAAGGAAAGTCCTACCCTGCGAGGGAGAGCTTGAGGAAATAGATAGGGAAGTCGCCCAATATCACCTTAGTTCCCTTGCCTCTACATTTCTAGGCCATGGTTTCTAACATAAGGAGGGTATTCCTAGGGGGATAATACTAAGTCCTATCATTGCATTTCTAGACAGGTGAGGACAAGGACTTTGTTTGACTTGGGTTGACTTCTCTAAATTGATGATTCAAGAAAAGTAAGAGAAGAAAATTCTCAATGAATGCTTGGAAGGAAAACACTTACTCTATTCAACACAACACACCAATGAAGCATTGCTCATAATTAGTGATCAAGCAATATGCAATGTTCAAGGTGAAACTTTCTAAGTAAAAGTATATATTCATTCACAAGATAGTCCTCATTTAGCAAATTTCATATGTGCAAGAAGTGAAGCATGAACAAGTACTTATGAAACATTTAAGCATGAAATTTGGTCGTTATGATAGAAATTAAATATAGCATCATTGTAACAAGTTCATAACCAATATAAATTTGCATCCATTCAATAAGTATATGCCATGAAACACATGAAGTTTCATTATTGTAAAGAGAGAATAAGGCAACGAGCTCGATGTAATAAATTTAGAAGAAATACAGTGCTACTAGATTAGAAAATTTCATTATTATATGTCAAGGCACAAAAATTACATCATTAACCAAACTTATCATTCATTCATCAACATGCTGAAATTAATCTGTTTCTCATCATACAATATAGATCAATTCTTTGGAACTGTGATTGTAGCATGAATCAACCCTCTCAACTAGCAAACAATATAAATGTTGCACTGTTTGGGTAGATTATTTGGGGTGGTTAGGGTAGGAATGTATCATGGTCAACCAACAAAACCAAAGGACATGCAAACACCACAAAAAAATATGGTTAACAAACCTTCATACAATAGTGAAAGGAGGAAATGATTGGAACAATTACAAGGTCCTTTGGCATTCCTTAACATATTTTGGTTTCTTTGTGATGTGGAAAACAAGGTGTCATAAAAACATTGCAAGACATCAACACTTTAATCATCATTGAAAGTGGAATACTTCTGTAGTTTTATGACAGTCCTGGATAGAGTTTTGGATAACACATAGGAGGTAATGTCAAGGCTTGAAACTAGGTAATTTATCTCTCTTCAAAGTCGTTTGGACACCTATGGAAATGAATATAATGAAATCCTCGAAACATTGGAAAAAGAGGAGGGTTACAAATAGCCCCGCCCAACAATAAATCTTTGTAGAAAAAGGAATACTAGAAAAATCCCAGAACAACAATAAAGAACATGAAATGATTTCACTTTGAATGAGGTTGTTGGACCTTCCAATACATCCAATGATAGTTTATAATAACCTAGAACAACACTCCTTCAAAATGTTTCAATAAAAGTTATTTTCAACCCTAGTTATGTTGTATTGATTTCAACCATTCCAAGAAAAGTATGCATTAGGGCATCCATAAAAGTGATCAATTTATACTTAAATTAAAAATACTTTTCAAACCCTCTTGTGATCAACATCTAGATGTTTCTTTGAGAACTAGTTAGCATGATTTGAGCTAATATAATTCAATGAGGCTCAATGCAATCTAGATTGAGGATAACACATTATGAAAAAACTTCCTAGTACTATCAAGGTGAACTGAAAGGTTGGCCAAGCAAAAGGATAGAGCCATCARACATCCTACCTTAATTCATGAACAATAACTTCAATGATCAAAGGGGTAAGGTTAGAKAACTTACCTTGAGAACCCTCCCAAGTGGAGCATTTCACCCTTAATTGTTTGKCCTTCTAGCAACCTTTTTATTCCAAAAAAGMCTTTAAAAGTGCTKATATAAACCTTGAAAATGACTAAACATTAACAAAGAAAAGAAATAGATTCTCAAACAAATATTAAGCCAAGTTTCTCATTAATATCCAATGGTTTTAAATGAGGGAGGACTCTTCYTTTTATAGRTGAAKAKCCTCCTCAAATACAGTACAACACAATGTGCTAGCTCAATATTATGAGGTCAAAACCATTAACCGAGTCAAAACCATGGGAAAATACATCAAATCATCTAACAAATCCCTCAAAACCCTCCAAGAGCCAAATGACCCTAAAGAATGGTCTAAATATAATAATAAATKCCACAAGTGTGGGCTAGAGGGAGAGAATAAATTAGGTGCACTCCTCAATAAAGGTGAAGTTTTTCCATGAGAGGGTGAATGATTGAGTCAACATTGTCCAAATACTCCCAAAGATCCTCCAAAAAACTCCCTCAAATGATGGAAAGGTCCATTTCCGGAATAACGAACTCAAGAAGATGACATTACTCTCACATGTGTGAACCATCCAAGTAAAAAAGTCAAGATAAATAACATGTGTGGCCTCCTCTAGGTGGGTTCTTCTCAAATAGATAAAAATAAATCATGCCACATGATCACAAGGTCCAAATAACAACCTATAACCACCTCCATAATTTGTAACCAACTCCTCCAATGCATTAATAACTCCCATGTGTGTTCCAAGGAGAGATAAATAATGCATAAGTGTGAATGAAACATCCAATTGATAAAGGAGAATGAATTTGAGTGGTCCATGTGGCATGTGTGGTGACATGGCATCCCTCTCATGGATCGATGCACTGTCATGGATCCCAATGCGGTGACATGAATCCCAAGGAAAATGGTATGGATCCCAATGCATGTATATATGATAATATATAATTACATGGATCCCAATGTAGCATCATGTATCCCAATGCAATGTCATGGATCTTGAGGCATAATACATGTATCCCAATGCAAAATACCCACTTGAAGTGATGGGTCTAGCCTCTTAGCAAGCCATTAACTGGTAGCACCTGGTGACATCTCTTATAACAACATAAAAAAGGGGGTTGGTTTTAATATTTTCCTAAGTCTTACCAAGGGGAACAATATTGACCCTTATACATGCATCAAGTCCTAAGACAACACATATTTCCTAACCACCTAGGTGAAAGATAGGAAAAAATAATTAATAATGATGAAAGGGAAGGGGAATGAGTTCATGTGATAACCCAAAATGTCTTAGACATGCACAAATATTATCAATCATTTATTTATTCATCCACCTTTATTTAACTAGGATTTTTACATATAATATCCTTCTAGAGATATCTTAACATTGAGTTACCATCCTTAACATTATTTTTTACTACCCCTTTAAGAATTGTTTTTTTTAATGTTTGTTTTATCGAACAAGTTCCTTTTATTTAGATATTCATAGACAAACTAGAGACTAGGGGAATTGGCCTCATAGTGAGTGAGCATTGCTAAAGATTTATATTTGGATTTTGACTTTATCTCTTCACCTCTTTTCCTTATTGGATTATTGACTCAGGCTTTATCAATTTGACCTTTCCTTTTGACCTTTGAGAAATCATACATGACCAAGATGCATTTTTTTATATGGATGGAATGAATAACACTCGGGAGTTGGAAAATGATTAGCATGGTTGGTATATGGATAATGATATCTATCCTAAGAACCCAATGGTATAGGTTAATCCAAGAGATGACACACTTATAACATAAAACATGTTCCCCAAGGTACTACAAGGAAAGTCATAAAACCATGTAATGTTATGAAATGCTATTAGGCAATCATTATGTGTTTACCACTTTATGATGAGATAATAAGTTACAACATCGTTTCCAAATAAGTATTGATACATGGAATGTCAAACGAAGCAAATAGGATCCATTCCATACCATACAACAATGCATATATCATCTGAGGAGTTGGCATGAAAGTGAGCTACACCATAGTTGAGATAGCATGATCATGTTTTTGGTGGAGATCAAGAAGAACTTTATCTAGATCTAGGGAATATGAGAATGGCACATCATGCAAGAAACAACTTGAAACCCTTGCTAGCGTATCCAAAAATGTGTCACTCCTCATGGGGTAACATCTGGCTCCTACTCGTGGACATGCATTCTGTGTGAGAATGTATGAGAACTCCACAATATCTGTAGACCTGTGACCTACACACCATATAACTTGGCAAATGAAACAAAATTTGGGGTGAATCTACCACCCTAGCTAGAAATAAAAACTACATGGCACAAATAAAAAAACTTCATTAAATATAAAAATGAAAGTAAAGCAGGAAAACATGTGTAAGACATTATTCTAAGGAAAATCAAATGCATCAATGAAATTAGGCAATGCATGAAAGTAAACACGCAAAAGAAAGGAAAACATGAATGGAAGGAAAAAAATCATTCTAACTACCGCTCAAAGATCATATTCATGTCTACCCTATTGGATAACTAAGGGATGTGGCTACTAGGTGAAATAAAATATCCAAATAACCCATTCAAGGAGCTTACCAACATATGGAAACCTTCCCTTGTGTTTGGTTATCATCCAAAACATGGATATGCCAAGCATAAAGTGGGTATCAAGAATAATCTAACTCACTCTCAATTATGGAACCTAGGTGAGGTAATATCTATGAAGTAGAAAGCCCAAACTATACCAAGGTTGACTCACCTCACCACAAAATTTCCCCATCCAGAGGTCAATAGGGACAATGTAAACAMAAAACTGGGTCAACCCATTGAAGTTTCTTRTAATATCATTGAGGACAAAATATTGTGAAGGAAACTCCAACTATGCAGATGGTTTGGATTTATGCAACAACTTCACTTGGTTTTGATGGTGTGTTTATCCCACACACCTTATTGAATATATGTGGGGGATAAACTKGGTSTTTTCTCATAGACACAACACTCCCTTGCACATCAATGAAGTTTTTTTAAAAGGACAAATTAGTTGACATATGGTCAAAACTCTCTCATTGTTGCCATTATTGTGCCCTCTAATCGACAATGTGAAGATTTGAATTTATATCAGCATTAGAACAACGAGTGTTTATATCATGAACCTTTATATGGATTAACATGACCATGAGAAGAGTAAAGTATGAAAATGTGAAGAAAGTCTTGAAATCTTGAATAACCCTCCACATATTGTAGACATGAAGATTGAGATGATGAAAATGTGTGAAAGAGTAAATGTTTGACATTGCCATTTCCAACCCCTCATGTTTAATCCTTAATGTTGAAGAAACAAAATAAATTTCATGGAACTAAAAACATTAAATTGTTGCCAAAATTGTGCCTGTTGGCACAGGGGAAGACCCAGGGTTCAACGCTTCAACAATGCACCAAAAAAACCCTAATTGTCGGGCCTTTCGACAACACCTGTGAAGCAGATGAAGTCTCACCCGAGGTAGAGGCATGGGTGGTTGCAGGACTCAGGTGTCTGCAACCTAGTTGGGACATAGATCTATGATTGTAATACCTTAATAGAGCACTTAGCAGTCATTATTCATCAGTATTTAACCTTAGTTTACAACGCAGATAAACCCTAATTATGGAGAAAATCATTATTCAACAAGATCTAACACGTTCAAGCACTAAGCACATCAAAATAGATCATATATGGTACTCATTCACATCACCAAGCACTAAGATATCATATCAGATACATATAAACATACATTACTGCACTAAGCATAAACCATATGAACAATAAAACAACCATAATGCACAAAGAAACCACAACACATGATATACGTGGTTCACCCCCAGCCTGGGGCTACGTCGACCAACTCTTCTTCTCTTTATTGCCTTCTGTCAATATCCTACATGCACAGAGCCACAAGATTCTACTCCACATAGGACAAGAGATATGCACACACTTCTCTAGATCCTCCTACCCTGAGCTAGGCCACAACACAAATCCTTTACACAATCTCCTACAGTCACTTGCACTTAGTTCTGCAAGTTCTCAACATAGCATGCACAAAGCATTTACAATTTTCACTTAGCACTTAGCAAGGTACCAAGCCCCTCTTTACATCTCCTAGACATCTAATTATACATTATAAATGGCCTAAACATGGGTAAACACATGGTCCGACATCCCCACACCTGTTACATAATCCTAAAACCCAAAAATCCCTAAACAAAGGGATGATATCCCACAATCTCCACTTCAAATTGCGCTCCACCTTCGACAGCTTGTCAAAGTCCCAAAATAGGTCAAACATGAACAAGGATCCTCAAAACTTGGTCAAGGGCCAACAACCCCCCAACACTCACCTGTGACGTGTCTCGAGTCACTCTAATCTAGGTAGCTCTACCTCAAAAGCCTCAAGCTTGGCTTGAGCTGCTTTGACCTGCTGGTTCGCCAAGGCCTCCTGCTTGGCGAACTCTTAAATAACTGTTTCATTGATAGGTCCCTCTAATAACTGTTCGACTACAGTGAATACTTGTTCCAGTTCTTTGCATCATCCTTCAATCTCCTCGAATAGTTGGCAAGCCTCATCCTAAATTGGTTGGAGACTCTGAGTTACTTCCATGACTTTTCTGTGAATGGTGTGGACCTGCTGTTGAGAAGTGCATTGTTCTTGGGATATCTTCATCCTTTCAATTGTTGGTAGAGGTTTTAACTGCTCTTGTATTTTCGTTGCTTGCTTCTTTGCCTTTTAGAGCTATGACTCCAGTGTATTTAGTTCAGGGTCTTCAGTAATTCACTCATAAGTCTGTGCACTTCTACTGCTAAGTTGTTTACATTCTAAAGCTAATGCTCTGATCCTCTCACCTACACTTTAGGCAGTGGCTTCTCTTTGGTCTCTCACGTCCTGTGGAGTGCTTAGCACTGTTCGTAGCTCCATATCTGCGATTCTCTGTTGAAGTTGCTGGATGGCTTCATCAATCTGTGCTACTTGATGTTCCACTGGGTCTTCCTCCTTTTTCTCTAATCCTCTCACAGAGAGAAGTGCTCTATTGACTGCTTCTTTTACTCCAACCTACTCCGCGAGCAACTGTTCCTTCTCTTTCTGGATTTTATCTTTCTCCTTGTCGAACTTCGTTTGGATGTTATTCTTCTCATGTTGTGCAACTCAACATTTCTCTATCACTTCCTCTTGTTCTTATTTTAGGTCCCCTGTGGCATGTTCTTTTTCTTCTTTTGTGCGATGAAGACGAGCTTCAATCACATCATCTATTCTGCAGAGTTGGGTAGGATCATCTCCCAACTCTGGTTCTTCCGATGGAAGGGGCACAGTGGACACTGCGCGGATGGAATGAAGTGCTTATTGTACCCCTCTAAGTTCTGCCTCAATTCTATCATGCATGGTTTCTTGTTTGGCTTTAGTGTTTTGCAAGAGGTCTTGCAAGGTGTTTGATATGGCTACGATGATGAATTTGAAGTCATCGAGCATGAGTATAGTCTACAACTTAGTCTTAGTAGATTTGGAATTCTTCTGGGAAGTATATTTTGTGGGGGAAACCTTCCTTTTCTTAGAGGGATCAGTCTCATCAACAAGATCCCTAGGTAGTGTTACTTCACCTTGCTTCTGCTGATCTTCTTTTACATTGGTCTCTTCTCTATATAATTCATCATCACCACCTCATCCAGGTGATTCTGATGTAGTTTATTATTAGGCACTACTCAGCTATTGGACCTCTTCAGTCTTCTTCCTTCTGCTAGTTCCAGGTGTATCATGTTCTTCGCGAGTAGTCTCTGAGCTTTTGATTTGTTCAGGGTCAGACAGTTTTTTAGGGTTAGTAGGGATAAGGAGATCTGTAGGTCAATCCTTGGTTATCTCTTCTAAGTCCTCCTCTGTGAGCTTGTAGTATGTTTGAATCTCTTCTTTACTCTCGTCTGTGCACACAGTGATGTAGATAAAGTGTCGATATGCGCAAATCTTCATAAGGGGTTTGAACTAGTGCAGAGTGTTCGGTGTCATATGAGGGACAACTTCAGTAGCCCTCTTTAACTGGAGGTAGTATATATGGAATACCATGTTCAACTACCATTGTTTCCCCATATCGCTCGAGTACCAGAGCGTGTTAAAATTCACAGCGAGTGGCTCGAATGGTTCAATGTCCAGGAAGGTCACACCTTCTAACATATCCCAAGCAGTAAATGCAATGAGGATCAACAAGTAGCTAAAATGGAACTCATAGCCTTGATCCAGATCTTCACAACAGTCCAATTCTAAGTGGTTGACTAAGTACTTCACCTAGTTAATTTGTAGTCCTTCCATGCATTTTCTAGCGAGGTCGACAATGAACCTTGTGACCTACGTAGGTCTGTTCTTTCTCACTAGCTTTCCTACAATCAACTGGTAGGCCAAGCGCACTACGCCATTCTGGATGGAGGATACCTTTTAGCCTCGCGTCCCCTTTTCTACATCACCATATGTATCTTTAATCCTCTGTGCCAGTGCGCGGTATGCAACCTTCACTGGGTAGAAGTCTTGTGAGTCGGGTCCCTGCATGCTCAATCCGGTGATCCTGTGGATCAGTGCTAGATCGACGGTGATGTGTCTATCTAGCCACATATAGCCGCCATGGAATCATGACAACAAAATATTAAAGCACGTGTTAACCTCCTGGTGCCTTCCAAAATGCAGTATCTTCACTACGTTCAGGACAGTGGACTGCGGGAGGTCCATAGTCAATGGTTGGGGGATTATCCTCGAGTTCTTCCCCTTTGTCCTAGTCAAATACCTATGAGGAATGAGCATACTGTGGTTCTTGTGATCCCCTAGGTTGAATTCATTGAATTTTAATGCCATGATCTTATCCAACTACAGTTGAAATGTACATATCCCCTTCGGTAGGTACACAGTAACCAGAATGTAATCAAAGTCTCTGGGGATAGTGTCACAACTCACCGCGTCGGCCAAAGGCAGGATGTAGTCGGGTAGGATAGTCGGGATTAACTTCGTGTTCACCAAGTCATCTCGATGATTTGTTCTTTTCTCAGCTGGAGGTTAGGATGGTCAAGATCCGCAAACAGTCGATGAAGAGGCTTGAATTCCCACAAACATTACTTTTTCAGCCATTAAATCGATTATAAATTCTTCTATGGGATTCTCTATGGTTATAAGTTCGTCTGACATGCATGCTCAATATCAGAGAACTAAGGGTGATGAATGAATTCTCAATGCAATAGAACAAGTGTCGATCTCAGTAAACACAGTGCGGTAGAAATGAGTTGGCTTGGATATAATTCGCAAAAGTATTCTTGGTGTAATAGTCGATGGACTAAGTAGACAATGAGGTAATGGATATCTCCAATGAGTGAGAATCCTTTATCAATATAGTTTTTTCCATTACGGTGCAGTCCCAATGGTCTGATGGCGAGCTTTTTGGTCATAACTATTGTTCTAATCATTCGAGGGTGTCAGTCTAATGGTCATAATGCCTCCAATGGTTATATCACTTCACCATGGCGAAGTGCCATTTTGCACTGTTATGATATCCCAACGAAGTTCCAATTTTGTAAACCTTCCTTTTGCAAAGTTCCCTTTAGAGTCTCCTGCAAAATTTCTATCTTTCCTCTCTTCTTACTGAGCTTTCTATCCTTCTTCCCTGTGATCTGCATCTTGGTATTCCTCTTTCCATTCTAATTCTTATCTATACTCAACATAGTAACTTTTCTTTGTTGAGATTATTTCATAGGGTTAGAGAGTAGTACTTCTTCTTTGTTTGGTGTAGGTGTTCTATTCTCCTGTACAGATATATATTGTAAGTCTTCCTGGGTTCTTTCAACTTCGACATCCAAATTCCTAGTCCTTAGTAGCTTTGACTGGTTCTCTTGTTCTTTCAGTAAGTGTGCTATCCTCTTAATCATGAATTCTCTTAGTTCTTTCCTCTTTTGTTCTAGGGCTTCCTCTTCTTTTCTTCTCGTCTGATCCTTCTCAATCTAGGTTTTTCCTAGTAACATAGCAAATGGGGTACTTCTCTCAATAAATTTAATAACCTCAAAATCTTCCTCTGTCAAAGTTCCATGAGCACTCATAGATATCTGGGTGAGTCTTCCACATAGTGTTATAAACTTTCCTCTAAATAATCCTATTCCTCCCAATGAAGGACTCGTAGTAGGATTTCCTAAAATTTCCCAGGTTCTTTCTGTCATGATATTCACCTATGTTTCCTCATCCAGAACACAGTCAATGTCGAAGTCTCATATTCTTGTTTCTATGCACTCTTTTTCTTTGAAGATCTCTGATAAGTTGATATTTTTGTGATCATTCAGGGTTTCTTTCATTTGTAGTAATACATTCTCTGATTCTTTCTAGGGTTCTGCCATGGTCTCAGTTGCTTGACCTTCCTCAGGATTTTCTTGTCTCATATTCATTCTTTAAACCTTAGAAATCATTCTAGGGCAATCCAAAACTTCATGATCCATAGATTTACAACAAAGAAAACTAGATCTTCTACCAGAGAATTCCTTAGTAAGATGTCTCGGTCTTCTGCAACTGTAACAAAGGGTTAATCCTCTTTTTCTTTTAAATGATCCCTGCCTTTCCTGTACCACGCACTAGGATCATAGTAGTTAACCTGCAAAAAATTATTTCTAGGATCCTGCATCCATTTGTTATTCTAAACATTCTTTCTATGCATAGGGATAACATATATTTCACTATTCTTATCATATCTACTCATATCAGATCTTCTTTCTTCTAGTTGTGCCCTAGTTTTCAAGCTAGGAATAATTTATCAAACATACCTAGATCCATACTTTTGAAACAAAAATTCCCACTTATCTTACCTTTTCAATCAAAAAAATTCACTGTTCTTACCTTTATCAGAGCACAAAGCTTCAATATCTTACCTCTTTTATTCAGATTTGACTTCTCTTTTTAGAATAGATATTCACAAGTCAAGTAGAATACTACGCACTAGGGAAATATATCTACACACAGATCTTTCTCTTTTCTTCAGTTCCCAGCAATCATAGTTTCAAGTCCTGGCAACATAACCATTTTGTTGGCATAGGGGCAGACCTAGGGTTCAACGCTTCTACAACGCACCAACAAAACCTAACTACCGGCCCTTTGACAACATCTTCGAAGCATATGAAGTCTCACACAAGGTAGAGGAAGGGGTGGTTGCAGGAATCAGGTGTCTGCAACCTCGTTGGGACACATATCTATGATTATAATACCTTAATAGAGCACTTAGCAGTTGTTATTCATCAATATTTAACCTTAGTTTATAGTGCAGAAAAACCCTAATTACATAGGAACACAGTATTCAACAAGATATAACACGTTCAAGAACTAAGCACATCAAAATAGATCAGATATGGTACTCATTCACATCACCAAGCACTAAGCTATCATATCGGATACATCTAAACATACATTACTGCACTAAGCATAAATCATATGAACAATAAAACAACCATAATGCACAAAGCAACCACAACACATGATATATGTGGTTCAATCCCACCCTGGGGCTACATCCACCAACTCTTCTTCTCTTTATTTCCTTCTGTCAATCTCCTACATGCACATAGCCACAAGATCCTACTCTGAATAGGATAGGATATCTACGCACACTTCTCTAAATCCTCCTTCCCTGAGCTAGGTCACAACACAAATCCTTTACACAGTCTCCTACAGTCACTTGCACTTAGCTCTGCAAGTTCTCAACATGGCATGCACAAAGCATTTACAATTTGCACTTAGCACTTAGCAAGGTACCAATCCCCTCTTTACATCGCCTAGACATCTATTTATACATTACAAAATTCTTAAACATGGGTAAACCCATGGGCCGACATACCCATACCTGTTACATAAGTCCAAAACCCAAAAATCCCTAAACAAGGGGCCGAGATCCCATGATCTTCGCTTTGACTTGCGCTCCACCTTTGACATCTTGTCAAAGTCCCAAAATAGGTCAAGCATGACCAAGGATCCTCAAAACTTGGTCAAGGGCCAACAATGTCCTCTAATCGACAAAGTGAAGATTAAAATTTATTTCAACATTATAACAATGAGTTTTTATATCATGGACCTCTATATGGATTAACATGACCATGAGAGGATTAAAATAGGAAAATCTGACCAAAGTCTTGAAACCTTGAATAACCCTCCACATATAAATTGACAATTGCAATGTGATTTTGTTTCTTTGTCATGTGAGACACAATGAAAAGAAGGGTAATGATCTGAAAACATATTATAAAATGTTTGACATGGCCATTTTGAACCCCTCATGTTTAATCCTTAAAACTTATTATTGCATCTTCCCAAAAATTTCTTTTTCCATGTTGCACCAAGTTTAAAGTTTGCGCATTGCTTGGAAAATATGCTTGCCACATGTCACAAGACTTTCAAAGTTGCATATATCATGATTTTTGAAGTTGCATATTGCATATTCAAGTTCTATTTGTTGCCTAGACTCTATAGCCCAAGCACAAGGCACCAGTTCTTTCTTTCATTCTCACGTCTTGAATCAAGGAATATTGAATCAATATGTACCAAGTCTTATAACAGAATCTGAAATTATCATTAAGTGTATAACAAAATTACATTCACAGATATATACAAGCCATAGAAATAGCCTTGTGTATATTATCAGATGAAAAAGTACCCATAATGTCAATGCATTATAT
>SNQJ01S0129712.1:25435-47551 GCA_010110895.2 Picea sitchensis
ATTGAGAAACAAACTTGAAGGGTGTATTCAAACAATTGGTATTTGTAAGTCCATTAATTGTAGTTTTGACATTTGAGCATTAAAGATCGATCTAATTGATTGAAAAGGGACCCAGAGATGTAGCCCAAGATGGGTGAACTCTCTTAACAAATTGTTTATGTGCCATTTGAATTATTGTTGATCTCACTTTACTTCATTTCAAAATTTTATTTCCGCAAGTTATTCATCAATGCTATTGAAGTTTATAGATAAGTAAGACATTCACATGTTGTTTGCAAATAGTCAAATCGATCTCCATTTTTTGAATTTGGTTGGATGTTTATATATACTTAAGAACTACTTATACATCTAAGGATTTTGAGATCATTTCTCTCATGCTCTACGTTCTCCCTTGTGCCTAGAAGATCATGTCCACCCTTTCCTCCCCTACAATTATGTCACCTTCGTACTAGATGACCACAGTCCGCACATATTTCTTTATCACCCTGTCTCAAATTTGGGTTCAGAATACGTTCACTCATCTTTGGCACATCATGGATAAGAATGCAAGATATTGTCATCATTTATGGCACATGATTTATAACCATATGCACAATATGTTTCCTCCCATCCTCTATACAATTAGTTATCCCTCTCTCCAACTGAGTTCATCAATTCTAGACAGTTCAATTTGGTGAAATCTATTGTGCTCAAGCAATACTTAGAGATTGGGATAATGGAAATGGGAAATTCAAGTGGCTCAAGGTGAAATAGGGAGATAATGGAGGAGGATCATAATGAAATTGTCTCCATGTTTCAATCTCTCTAGACTCAGGTTAGTGAATTTTATGCTCAATTCCTCTCCATCCTAGAAATAACAATTCAACACTGTCAAATTCATCAGTAAATGCCAGACGAGTCCACAACAATCAAGTACCATATTGATAATATCAGGAGTCGTCCCATCTCCATCACCCCCCCAAGATCGATTTCATAAAATTATGAAGGAACATCATCTTCAGGGGATCTCCATAAGATTCTAAACTTAAATGCCCCCCCACAAAACTCCAGAAATGCATACTTGACCAATCACGATCCACCCAAATCTCCATAATTGTATGCAATTCTTTTTTGTGTTCATAGCAGACATCTTTTGCAGAATATATTCAGTAAAATGTTTTGTAACTAAGAATAGGAAAAGGTCTTTAGAGGCTCTGAGTGAATTTCTCTCTAGTGCCCAATATGTAAATATGCAATACCTAGTTTTGGTGTTTTTTCTTATCTTTGTAATTATTCCATGCTCTAGGCATCCTTTTAAATATAAATTCTCCAATTATTGTGAAAAACATTATTAACGTATTGTAAAAGCATCAATTTATATTAGGTCATTGTTTTAACAACAATGAGTAATTTTTCATTATAAAGGGTTGTGGTCTAACTAGTGAGCATTGGAATACAAATATAGATAAAGAAAATCTTACTTTGTGACCAAATTTCAAAGTTTGGATTCTAAAAGCCTCTAAGCTAACTGATCAAGTGCTAAATATTCTAAAATGACATGCATATTTTTGTACATACTAACCCAAAATAATAAAAAAATTAGAATACATTTTAAACTAAGAAAACATTTAAGAGGTTTGCCCATAGAGACCCATTCTGGCACTTGGTATTCTTCATATTACCCGTTCTTGGTCCTCTACCTTTTTGGATGGGATACAATATATGTTTCTACTACTACTACTTCCAAGTTCCTCTCCTCCTTGATAGCTTGATAACTAAACAAAATTGTTTTGTTGGTTAGAGGTGAAGAAGTGTGAAAAGTGCCCTCCTTGGGAAAAATTTAAAAATTGGCTATATCATCTACGCTAGAAACCACTAAGTCCAACTTGCTTCCATTTCCAATTGTATTTATTCTTGAGATTTCATGAAGTCTTATGCCTTTCTCCATCTCCCGCATAATTCAAATTCACACCTTAGTCTCATTCACATGTCTCAACTACTCCTATGCCTCTACCAAAATATTTTCTTCCCAAATTTGATGCTAGAGTTGCTCGACTAAAATGTTTCCTTGGTCACATCCTACTATTCCTTAGCCATCGTGTTTTAATAGACTCACATATGCTTCTTGAGGTCTACCAACACTCACATGACACATCTTCAATTGTACCATTGGTCCATATTGAATACTAGACAACAATATATCCAATGCAATATACTTCTTAGCCTGAACATCAATCCCCCCCACCACACCAAGGAATACTCTTCCTCATATTCACACCATAGTAGAAGGTTGTAGTAGTGAAAGAAGAAACCATAAGTTCCAAACAATCCTACACAATACTGAAATACTACATGGTTTCTTCAATATATTTCTCTCCATCTTTTGTTATGGAGTATGGGATCGGGGGCAAGGAGGGTGGCCACAACTTCTCATATTTCCAACCATGATGCAAGTGTATCCACATATATGTTGAAGTTGCGACTTATTAAACACACAATCAATTCAAGGGAGGGGTGTGGGGATTTATTTCCCCTATTTTACACTAATAAACTCTTCTTCTAACTGAGTTATAATATTGGCAAGATGGTTTTCCTCCCCATCGAGAGCTTGCATGAATTGGAAATAGCATATGGATTCAAACCGCTTGGATAGACACAAAAGTATCTAGATTATTCTCTTTAACCCAATTGAATGAGGAGTAGAAAATTTAAGGAGAAACTTTATGATTATGGAGGAATCTATGACTATTGTGATATGATTAACCAATGTTGGCTTCAATATTTAGAGTCCTTGAAATACAACCAAGGTCTTTGCCTCATTTGTTATGGTGATCCTTAAACCCAAGGCATAATCACTTTCTACATGTCCTCTAGGATCAAAGAGGATCCCCCCCACACCTATCATCCCTGCGTTTCCCTTTGAAGCTCCATAAAAGAACAATATATGTTGGTTGTGATCCACTCACCACTTTTTGAACTCCTAATCTTTTTTCCTTATTTTCTAGTCATGAACCTAAACAATATTTTTGATTTGAGACTTGGAAGGTAATGATTTATCAATGAGAATTTTTTTTATCCATGCCTTTTCATTTATATCCAAAGCATCTATGTTAACCTCCCCTCTCTGAGAGGATGCATCGTCTCCTAAGGAAGGCCCATTGTTTGACTACCTAATGGATAAATGTTTCTTTTTTCATAGGTAGGATACTATATTCCCTCGATCTTCATCCCTTGGTAAACTAAAGATGGGAAGATGATAAAATATCGACAAGAGAAGGGGAGATAATAAATATTGTCGAGCATGGTATATAATGGTTTTAGTTCCTTGTAATGCATGGATACACTTTTGTGGTGTAAGATAGTGATTTTTTGGTAAGTTCAAATGCATGGATCACATAGATGAAAAGAATATCAATGTTGGATGGTGAAACTTTGGCATAAAACTTATGGGGAAATCACAACATGGTACGTTGACTGTATGATGGTGTTATATAACATACACAACTTGGAGGGTGTGTTAAATACTCATCACCAAGGATGATCTAATTGTTTTAAATAAGATTGGAGTTTGGTGTTATCATAAGGGATAGAGATGCATGTGTAAAAGTGATGCAATATTTTTTAGGGGGATTAACTAACTAAAGTATTTGATACTCAAGTTGTTCACTATAAATCATATTTCATGAGCATTTTTCTGAGATTAACCAGATGGAGTATTTAGTGCTCAAAGTTATTTACTATTACCCACCTTTCATGAACATCGTTCACTAATTACTGAACTAAGTCATTTACTATGAATAATGTTTTATCGACTCTTTTTGGGGATTGACTAGATGGAATATTTACTATTCAAGTAGCTTACTATGACTCATATCTCATTAGCATCATTCATCGTGATCATTTTTTCACAAACCTGAATAATATACTTAGCACTCAGTGTTTGTGTTTTTCTACGATTGTCTATTTAAAGGATTCTTTACTATTCAAGGAATTTATTATGGCCCATCTCTCATGAGCATCATTCACTAATGATCATTTTTTTAATATGTTTGAATAATCCACTTAGAATTCATTGTATCAAGTATACTTGCTTGCAAGGGTGAAGAAGTGGGATTATAACTAATGAAATGAATTACATATAATCAAACATCACCTTCAAAACTTGCACCGGTAACATGAATTTCTAAGAAGCCCATCCATCCCCATGCAATTCTATGTTAAGAAGACTTAACCATGGAGTTCTTCCCCATTGTCAAGCCTCTTAACTAGCTACCATATTTACAAAACCTTAACAAGTACCTTGCCTTATGAACTGTTCATTCAAAAGCTCAATTCTTTTTACTAAAGTATGCAAGGGGGTATTTGCACTCAACATTATGAAGTATCATTTTTTCGAGATTAATTGTGTCGAGTATTTAATACCAAAGTCATTCACTATGACCCACTCCCATGATAAACATTCACTAATAACCAATTTCTCATGAGGTTGAAGAGTCCACTTAACTTTCATTCCCTAAGGGATGCTCACATAGTAAAAAGGGAGTGGCCAACAATTCAAGTAAAGGCCATTGGGGCTTATAATCTAGGGCACCCCTATGAATACTTTGTCTTCATCCTTATTGAATTCAAACAAGAAAGACTAAAAAAAATCACTGAGACTAAATAACTCAACTAAGATTCTTATGATTGAGGAACAATGGCCTTTTACTTAAGACTATAAGGTTTAGGGATTTAACCATGCCTCATTAAACTTCTTTATCAGGGAATTTTATGAAAACAAAATAGCTTTAACGATGGTGTTTATTGATTTTACCTAGAGTCTCGGATCTCCTTCCATTCTCTTTAATAAAAAAATTAGACCATTTGTATTTTGTTGGCTCTTTTTATTGTGAAATCTATTAACCCTTTAAAAAATCATTTAGATCCCTAGAAATGGGATAAATGGTTCAAGTACAGGTCTCCATCATACATGCTATTATTTTCCATCAGGGAAAAACATTCCCCATTTTGTGGGAAAAAATAAAATATGCAAAGATGCCTCCAAAACTTCTAACACAAACCATAACCTTTACTCTTACATTGTTGGTTGCTCCCACCCTCTTTTCCCTCGTGTTAAAGGGGATACTTATACTACAATAATGAAAATTTAGGGTTTATAGATTCCCATAACATTAACACATGAAAAATGGGTCGCGATGCTTTTGTTGTTCCACGTTTAAAAAATGGCATCAAGTACTTTTAAGGTTCCCCACATTAAAAAAGATATAAGTAACTTCTAATCTTCCACACATTGTTAAATTGATACAAGTAAATTCTAATGTTCCGCACATTGTTAAATTGATTTAAGACAACAAACAAATTCAAAAATGATACAAGTAACTTCTAATGTTCCACACATTGTTAAATTGATACAAGTAAATTCTAATGTTCCGCACATTGTTAAATTGACTTAAGACAACAAACAAATTCAAATTTGGTGTTCAAAGTTAAAGTAAGAATCATATTCTTATGGTGGGATTTGGTTTCACATGAATAGTTACTCTCACCATGAGAGGGTCCTTTGTTTGCTCCAATGGGCTCTTTCCATTGAAGTAATAATCCAACAACACTTCCCCTTATACAATCAACATTTTGAAGAGGATGCGCAAGCAAGCTTGACTAAAAGAAGAGAAATTTAGGCTAACATGATGCAAAGGGAAACATAACATGAAGCAAAGGGAAACATAAGAAAGGTTGTAAATTTTTTCATATAAATAAAATTGTAAGAAAAAGTAAATTTATGAAACATTATTAATATATGCATTTTGAATTTATATAATTGCATTATCTCTTACTAAGAGTTAACATCTTTCATTTGAATTATAAATTATATTGATGTCATGTTATATACACTCTTTCTACTTATAATTATTATTAATTTGATATATTAATAGGATATTGATGTCATGTTATATAAGTTCTTTCTACTTACAATTATTATCAATTTGATATATTAATAAGATCTTGTTCTTTATTAACATTTACTTTATAGGGTATATTATTTGGAGAAAACTTTCAAGTATTTATTGTCATTTCAAAGATGGTACTTGGGTAAACCCTACAATAAAGCTCAAAGCCATTACAACAAATATGTTCATTAAGAGCTCAACATATCACTTAGTGGGGAGGATAACGATCATTCCTTCCAACCACTTGAACGAAACTCAATTGATCACACCCACACCCACACACATATATATACACACACATACTTACTTACTTATTTTATTCTCTTTATTTTATTTTTAGTATATATAAATATTTTTTATTAATCAATATAGAATAAAAAAAAATATTTTCTCTCTATATAATATTTATTATTAAAGTCGTAGTTTATACTTTTTAAGTTTTGGTTCTTTTCTAGGGATGTTGTTCATTTAATTTTGTTGTGAATATAAGAAATTGTTGGATATGTAGATTTGAATAGTTAAGTTTGTATAATCCAAGATTCAAAAATACAATTTAAACAATAAAAAAATGTGATTTCATCCAAATTTATATCGCCAGCTAAAAATACCAAAATATAAAACATTTAAACAATACCATTATTAAATCAAACTTTATAAATTTCATTTGTTTAACTCAACCCTCCTTGTAATGATGCTTTGCTTCTTAATTTTCTCTTAATAAACGTAGTCCCATGACAATTTAAAAAAAAAAAAAACATACAACCGACTTCAATCTTCGACATGAGTACATACCACCGACTTCAATCTTCGACCATTCATGCAATTTTGTTAAGAAAGTCAACCACATGATAAAAGTGGAGTATGCTCGATCACATCAATTTCCTAGGTGAGAGTACTAATCTTATGTCCTTATTATATAAAATTAAAATTATTATATTTAATACATTTGCTACTTGCAATAGATATTATGTACATAACATGCTAAGTGTTAAAAGAGCTTATTATAGAGTTTAAAGGATAGTTATAGATCTCTTTTTTCTAATCTTATAATAATGGACCCCATAAGATAAGGTAGAACAAAAGTGTATCTGATAGGAGGATTAGGTTGTATATATGGAAAATTATTATGATAAAATAAGTTTTGCCAAAGGCTAACACATAATTAATAACAATATCAATCATTTCAATCTTCAACCAATCTTAATAATCAAATAATTTGATTGATAAAAATGGAGTATATTCAATGATACCAATTTTCATTGAAATTAGGCCACACTACTAATCATATGCCCACATGATATAAAGGGAAAAATCTTATTGGTGTTACACATAACCCATATAATATTTGTCACTTGCCATAATAATTATGTTGTTACACATAACACATATATAATATTTGCCACTTGCAATAATTATTATGTATATAACTTGCTAAGTGTTAAAGAGCTTCTTATATAGTTTAAACATAACTATAATCTATTTTATCATTTTATATAATAACTATAATCTATTTTATCATTTTATATAATATACCTTCCCTTGGAAGATAATGACTAATGATAACTATAATATCTTTTTTAACGTTATATAATAGACCTTGGAAGATAAGGGAAAGCAAAAGTGGATCCTAAAGGGTTAGGTTGTTAGGTTGCATATAAGAAAATTTGAATGTGGTACAATATGTTTGGTCAAAGTTTTGTTGTTTTAGGTTAGTACATAAAGATAAGTTGTCTAATAAGAAAGCAAAGATAATAATAAGAAATTAGAGATAATAATAGGTTGTAAAAATAGAAAGTTTTTGTAAGAAAGTTTTTTTAAGGTTAGATTAATTTATTGTTAATAAATAAACTTAAATGTTGATTAATAAAATTAAATTAGAAAAATATAAAATAAAATTGAATAATTATTTTTATTATAAGATTATTTTGTTTGTAAATTTATTAAGTATCAAGATTAAAAAAGGAAAGAAGAAAAATATGAAAAATATAAAACAATTGAATACTTATTTGTATTATAAGATTCATTTTATTCATGAAAGTTGGTAGGTGTTTGGGGTTGTGCATGGTGGGATGGGGGCACTCATCCTACATCTTGATGTAATTCAAGAAGATTTTTTTGCATGGGGAATAGACGAGACTTCTAACAATTAAGTAGAAGTCTTAGCCTCGTGGCAAGGTGTCTTGATTCTAAAGAATCCGGGGATAAAAAAGGTAACAATGGTGGGGGATTCAATGGTTGTTATTTGTCATATGGTACTCAAAACTTTACTTCAAGAACCACACTTGAATAAACTTCTCCTTCAAAGTTAAAAAATTGTAAAAGAATTCAACTCTGTGAAAATATGTCATTCTTTGTGGGAGATGAATTCTTTGGTTGATGTTATGGAAAACAAGGCTTGTAGCATGCAATTAGGATTGGTATGGAAAAGAGGGGGGCATGAGGAATTTCACAATATCCCCTAATTTATAAATGCACTTATCAACCTTTAATGACCACATTAACATCAAAATACTAGTGGCAAAGCCATGCTCTTATGCAGTTTCACTTGATATATAGGATGACCCATCGTGCTATTCATTTAAACCAAAAAGAGTTTTTCAGTATTAATTATGGAAAGATGGGATAGTGTAGATCGTGCAGGGTTTTTCCTTGGGTTTCAGTATTTTCTTGGAATTATGTTATCCCCCAATGCAGTCGGGGTTTAAATTTCATCAAAACTCTACAACTTTTCCTTAGGAACTTGCGTCATTTATTGTTGCAATTATCGAAAAAATTCAAACTATGAAAATTTATTAAACTAGCGTATTATCTATATCTTTTGTCAATCTAACTTCCACATGTAAATTCATTGTAAATTAATACAACATTATCTTATTTTTATTATGTTAAAATGACAAATATTTCTTTTAATATTAAAAAAAAAATACACAATGTTTTCATTGATGTAGAACTCAATATTATATCATCATTTTCATTTTTCAAAGACACTATCAAGAGAAAAACACAATCAACAAAAACCATAAACCTAATCGAACTATTTTTAATTTAATACTTAAAATTAAAATCCATATTAAAATTCATATTAAAAAGATATTCCTACATCAAACAACCCTAATATATTAAAAATACCAATACCTCACACCCCACAAAAATACCTCACCAAAAATGGGTAAATGATACCCATGTCTCAAAATCTTATTACATATCTTACTCCATTCATATAACAAAATCAACTAATTGTACCGGTGATCGGGAAATGAAAGCCTAGGACAAAATATACATGTCCAACTTCACTTCATCATCTTTTCAAACATTTGGATTACCATTTCCAACCAGCCTACCAAGACCATCAATTCCCAACGACAATTGTCAAACAATAAATGAACTCCCGTGTAATATAAGATTACAATCCCAATTTACAGCAAGGAACATGTGAACAAAAGGGATAGCGACATGAAATGGACAAAATAGTGATTGTGCTGAGATACAACTAAGACAAGTAAGCTACTAGAAAATTATCCCAATCAAATCTTTATTCAATAGAAAAAAAAGTTGGTATAGAAAATTAGTAAATATTGGTTATGTGAAATATGTATTCAATAACTACACAGACCACTTATAATAAATGAAGTAGAACAAGAGGAGATAAAGGAAAGGGTTCTACCCTTTTTAGAACCTCCCTATTATTGGATTTTTTTGTACTATGTATTATTAAGTTTTTCCGTTATGAGATTTGTATGTTAGTATAGATAATATATAAATAATGTTTTACTCTATTAAGAAAAGAAAGTAAGAAACCCAATTATGGCTTTAAGAGAGAAAGAGAAAACTTGTAAACCTACATTCCTTGATGGATCATCTAAACTTGTAGTTGAGTTGGAAGAGTTGGAGGAGTATGAAAATAGCTCCAAGAAACCTACACACAAGACAAGCAAAACTTCTTCTTTGTTTTACAAGGAAAAAACACCTTTTCTATATCATTCACTAATGATCCACTTATCATTCATTGTATCAAGTAATGCATGCTCACAAGTGAAGAAGTGCAATTGAAATTAATGTGCTATGTTAAATAATGTTAATCATCAACTTTGGAATTTGCACCTAATAACATGACTTTTTAAGAAGGCCACCCATCCCTATACGATTACAAGTAAAGTGGAATTAACCATGGAGTTTATCCTCATAGTTAAGCCTCTTACCTAGTTTTCCTATTTGCAAAACCTTAGCAAGTACCTTACCTCATGAATTGTTCATTCAAGGCTCAATTATCTGTAGTTAAATATGTGGTGGGTTTCATAGCCCACATTATGAAATGTCATTTTTGGGGATTAATTGCTTGGAGTATGTAATACCAAAGTCATTCACAATGACCTACTCCCATGAGTGGCATTCACTAATGACCGATTTATCGTGAGATTGAATAGTCTTCTTAACATTCACTAATGAACAATTTATCATGAGATTTAATAGGCTTCTTAACATCACTCTGTCTAGGGATGCTCAAAAGGTCAAAGGAGAGTGGTAAATAATTCAAGAAAATTACATTGGGATTTGAGACTTATAACTTGACTAAGCATTTTATGATTGAGGACCAGTGGTATTTATGTCCCAATAATTTTTTTTTTGGAATATGATAATGATTTTCTGCAGGTCAAAGTTTTATGGATGGTCAAGATAAGATTTATGTTGGCTGGTAAAACTTTGGCCTTTAGTGCTCATAGAAAGGCCACCATTTTGTAGGTTGATCGTATGATGGTGCAGTAGAACACAACAACTAAGAGGGTGTGTTCAACGATCATTATACTCACCAATAAAGATGACTTTATTTTTATAATGAAGATCCATGTTTGGTGTTTTAGTAAGGGCTAGAGATACATGTGTAAGAGTGATGAAATGTTTTTTTGGGGATTTACTAACTAAATTATTCGGTACTTTAATAATTCACTATAACTCATATTTCATGAGTATTTTTCTAGGATTAATTGGATGAAGTATTTAAAGATCAAAGTCATCTACTATGACTCATCTCTCATGAGCATCATTCACTAATTATCAAACTAATCCATTTACTATGACCCATCTCTCTCAATGCATTTTGGGGATTCACTAGATGAAATATTTGATACTCAAGTTATTTACTTTGATCCATGCAATAGAAAAAAGTCTATGTTTGTATTAAAATGTATTGTAGACAGATGTATTATAATATATATATATATTGATAGAATGAATTTAGTGTCACATGTTACAATGAGGGACCTACTTATATAGTAGGAAAGGTGCCCTTTCACATGAAGAGTCGTGTCTCTTTGATAAGACACATCCTTATGTATTTTCATAATACAATTATATATTATTATGTTTGTTACATTTTCTCCCTCTTAACGAATGCTTTGTCCTCAAAGCATAATGAATTTTTTTTTTTTTTTTTATTAAGCTAAGCCTAAGGTTAATTTTTTTTTGGTTTATAATCCTCACCCATCACCGTACAGTTCGAGTCGTACATAATCGTATAAACGCATTGTATCCTCTGAAATGATTACACAAACACAAGCCAACAACCAATTCTCAGGCGTATTGATGAATTTTGAAGGCCTGCAACTAAGTAGTCAATGGTGGGTTGAACAACTGTATATTTTGTGTTTCTGATAAGGTTTTGTGGCTGGGCGCCCGTGTTAACAAAATTGTGGGCATCCCTTTCCATTCTGATGATACCAACCTTTCTATTATGATGATTTCCAGATGGATAAATTGCGGCTACATCCACATCCTCTATGTGTCTGGTTTGTTGCTTGAGGAATTCTAGGTCATCGTCTATCTTAATAAATTCTTTTCTAGCTGGTAGATTCTTAGGAACAAGAGACCATATATCCTCTACTATAATCACTTCTGCCTCACAATGAATTCCTTCCATTTCCTTTCTCATTATCAGATTGGACTACACATCTTCTGAGTGGTGCAATTCTTTAACAATATCTCGATCATATATGAAATTAGACGCGAGAATTGTAACTAGATCCGCCATGAATCTGTTTAAAATTGGGCAGAAAAATTCTCTGGTTATTTCTTCATATTTTTCGCTACCATGAATATGTTGACTTGGAGATGGGGTTTTGCTTCGACCATAATTTTGGGATTTAATTGCACTTGCTTCTTTCAAGACAAACTTGCATTCAATCTCTTGATCTTTGTTCTCCTTTATATCCCGACAATCTTCACCACTCTCAAGTTTTTCCGAAACCTCACAGACTCGACCTTCAACATTTAAGAAACCAATGACTACCTGATTTTCCTCGTTCAAACATTCTTCATTGTTGGTTTTCTTTACGTCAAGGTCTTCTTCTATTGTAGGTTCCAAATCCAGTGTTAAAAAAACCCTTAGTGATTTTATAATTATTTCTCTCGTTTCATGTAATAAATTTTGTTGAGTTTTGTGGAATTCCAATACTTCATGGGAATATGTGTCCATGACTTCAAGACCTAAGCTTAATGGACGAACTGTGTTGCGGTTGACGACCAGAGAGTTGAATAGCTCTGATACCACTGTAATAGACAAAATTATGTGTTTGTATTAAAATGTATTGTAGACATATGTATTATAAAATATATATATTGATAGAATGAATTTAGTGTTCCATGTTACAATGAGAGCCCTGCTAATATAGTAGGCAAGGTGCCCTTTCACATGGATATCTGTGTATCTTTGATAAGACACATTCTTACATCTTTTCATAATATAATTATATATTATTATGTTTTTTACAACCCATCTCTCATGAGCATCATTATTAATGATCAAATTTTCACAAGCTCGAATAGTCCACTTAGCACTCATTGCGTGATTTTTTTGATAATTAACTATTTAAAGGAGTATTTATTATTCGATCCATTTATTATGTCCCATCTCTCAATAACATCATTCACTAATGGTCATTTTTTTTCATAAAATTGAATAATCCACTTATCATTCATTGTATCAAGGATTGGTTTCTCATAGGGGTGAATAAGTGGGATTGAAACTAATGCATTTGATTACATAGTGTCAATCATCACCATCGGAAATTTCACGTAGTAACATGAATTTTTAAGAAGGCTAGCCATCCCCATATGATTACAGGTCAAGTAGACTTAACCATGGAATTCCACCTTAAAGTTAAGCCTTTTAGTTAGCTTCCCTATTTGAAAAACATTCCTATCTTGTGAACCCTTCATTTGAAGTTCAATTCTCTTCACTTAAGTATGTGAGGGTGCTTCACAACTAACATTATGTAATATTATTTTTCAGAATTAATTGCATGGAGAATTTAGTACCTAAATCATTCACTATGACCCACTCCCATGAGTGGCATTCACTAATGGCATTTGTCTTCATATTGAATAGTCTACTTACCACACACTCACTTAAGGGATGATAAAAGGGATAAATGAGAGTGACCAACAATTCAAGTAAAGTCCATTGGGACTTATAAACTAGCCCCCCCTTTAAAATATTGAGTATTTATCCTTTGTGAATTCAAACAAGAAAGAATAAAAAAAATCCCCACAACAAAACAACTTGACTAAGCCTCTTATGATTAAGGACTAATGACTCTTTACTTAAGACTCTAAGGTTTAGGGATTTGGCCATGTCTCATTAAACTTCCTTATTAGATATTTTCTTAAAACAAAATGGCTTTAGCGACAGGTTTGTTGATTTTACTTAGAGTCTTGGATCTCCTTCCATTTTCTATACAAACTTGAATGTAGGCCCATTTTTATTTTGTCATCTCTTTTCATTGTTGTATTCGCTAGCTCTTTAAACACTAGTGTAGATTTGTGGAAAGGGGACGATTGGTTTGATGGTGTCCCCCCTCCCACCATGCATGTTGTTGTTTTCCATGTTATCCACCATCATGGAAAAACATTCCCCATTAGGTGGGAAAAAATAAAAATTTGCAGATATGCCTCTGAAACCTCTACACAAACCTAACCTCTTCTCCTGCACCATTTTTTGCTCTCACCCTCTCTCCCCTCTTGTTAAAGGGAGCATTTGTACTACATTAACACAAAGTTAGTGTTTCAAAGCTTCCCTCTAATTGATCAAAAGAATTAACACATAAAAAAAGGCTTGAGTTAATTTGATGTTCTACACATTAAAAATGACACCAATGTTTTAGATGTTCCACACATTAAAAATGGTAAAAGGTACTTCTAATTTTCCCCACATTGTTAGAATGAGTAAGAAAAACAACTTGGGTGTTCAAGTTCTAGTAAGAATCATATTCTTATGATGAGATTTTGTTTCACATGACTCTCACTATGTATGTGTTCTTTCCAAGACAAACAACCCAATTGATGCTCCCCACATTCGTGAATGTCATCTCTAGTAACCCATCGACGTAGACTAGTGCACCTCACCTAGGGGGATTTGAGCCAAGCATCTCTTAGTATGAAATTGACCAAATGCTCAACAACATTGACAACCATTAGTTGAGCTAACCAAACTCACTATGTATATATGTTGTAAAGAATCCCATATAAATAACAATCGTGAAAAAAACAATTGTAAAAAACATTATTGATACACATCTTTAATTGATGTAATAACACTCCCCCTCACCAAATATTAACATCTTTGATTGTATCGATGTCAAGTTGTATAAGCTCTCTTTAATATATAAGGGAGATTTCATTCCTCATTAATATTTACCATTACTCTCTTTGTATTGATTATATATCAATACTTCTCATTGATCAATAAAAATGATTAAATCACTAATAATAATAATAATAATAATATATTTTAAGATCATGGTTTACCCATACAATAAAATAATGTATGAAATCTTCTTATTTATTTATGGTACAAAGATCTCTTCACCCAATGATTTAATTACTTAGTATATGTAGATATACATACTCTACTTCTCTTTAGACTTGAATCTATAATTTAGAAATAAAAAACATATATTTTTAATAATTAAATCACTAAAATTAAAAAAAAAAAAAAANATGAATGAAAAATCATAACTTAAAATTTCATTAATATACTACAAACACCCATTTAAATTTATTCAAGATATAAACCTTAAAAAATTATAAATTATTTTAAAATAATCATTTTTATTAAGCCAAATTTTATACAATTTTATTTACTTATTTTGAACTTCATCACTCAGCGTTGAACCTCCATACAATAAGGCTTTTGTTGCTCAAATTTATTTTTTAAAAGGAAATCTTAGGAAAGAAAATCATAACCACCGATTTCAATATTCAACCTACTAGTCTTATACCCACATGATATAAATGGAAAAATCTCATCTTTGGTTACTAGTCTTATACCCACATGATATAAATGGAAAAATCTCATCTTTGATTACATACAACATGTATATAATATATGCCACTTGCAATGATCCTTATGTATATATCACGCTAAACATTAAATAGTTTATTATATAGTTTAAGGTTATATTATATATATATGCCACTTGCAATGATACTTATGTATATAGCATGCTAAGCATAGCTTATTATATAGTTTAAGCTTGCAAGAATACTTATGTATATATCATGCTGAGCATTAAATAGTTTAAGGTCGGTTAATGGTTATGGGTTAGTTTAAGTACTAAATAGCTTATTATATAGTTTAAGGTTATATTATATATGCCACTTGCAATGATACTTATGTATATATCATGCTAAGCATAGCTTATTATATAGTTTAAGCTTGCAAGAATACTTATGTATATATCATGCTGAACATTAAATAGTTTAAGGTTGGTTAATTGTTATGGGTTAGTTTACAAAGTTAATTTGTCGAACAAGTACAATTGCGCTAGTGATGTCTTTGTAGTTGATGAGGATAGAAGGATAAAGTAACTTCTATGTAGGAGGAAGTGTGCTTATATGAGCCATGAAAGGTTCCTTGCAATAGATTTTAATATACATTCACAGAAAATTCATTTAATAGCAACTCAGGTGCATATTGTATATTCCTTGCATTTATATTCCATGCCTCTCTTGACAATGTTATTTAATTAATGAAAGTGAAATTGTTATTTAATTAATGAAAGATTAATTTTAATATTGATGGAAAATAAAATATTTTATATAAAGTATTTTATATTAGTTTAATTTACATGGTTAATATTGTTAGAAGATATTAAAAAGGAATAATGCTTAAAAAACTAATTCAATTACTAATTAATAATTTTCTTAAATCAATATTAATTAGAATGAATAATTGAGTTTTTTTTAGTATAAAAAAAAAATTAATTCAAATACTAATTAATGATTTTTTCACAACAATACTATCAAGAACAATTAGATTTTTGGAATTTTTAATATTAGAAGTAAATAACTTTTCGGAAAAAAAAATTAAAAAATATATATATTTGGATTTTAAAAAACATGTAAGTTAACTCAAATTTATAAATTAAAATGTTTTTATAACTATATTTTGAGTAAATATTTTCCGAGTAAGTTAATATTATTCTCAAACCATAACAACAAATATGTCTTCTTCTTAAACCATAAAATATCACTAAATGATGATAATTAAAATTAACTTATATTGAGACCAAACATGATCTATTAAACCTTAAAAAAAACCCTAAAATAAAACTAAATGTGTATTTTGAACAAGAATGCAGATGAGTTTTGCTTAAGCATGAACATTTTGCTTCATGCAAGAAATCTTGTGGAGTCACTTAACAAGTGTTTTAAGTTCATGGACATGTGTTTTCAGGTGTTCTCATGCATATTCTTTCACACATTTAAATGTGTGAAAATATGTGTTCCATATTCTTACTTACACTCTAAGGAATATAAAAGTGATGCTATATAATCATGATATAATTTCAAACATGTAATATATTAACCTAAAAGTGCACATTGAGTTCTCATACATCAGATTTATAACATTGTTGATATATGTATTTGATTTGTATATATTGATTGATATATTGAATTCTTTAAAAATAATTTATTTTACAAAATATTGATACAATTTTTTTACACAGGAGAAGGATATTGGGTCGGAATTTTTGTCTCACGATAGGATATTGCATTGGGAAGTGTATCTAGGTTAATAAATAGTTAGTTATTAAAAAAAGGCATTGCTTGACAAGTGTTCATTGTGTTGGATTACTAAGAGGGGGTGAATCAATAAGAGAACAATTTAATCCATTTTCACCATAAAATGCAAGTATTATATCAATATAACATTATCGTCGAATAGTTGTAGAGTAAATAAACAATGAACAAATGAACAATCACACACATACACAATACACCAATGTTTTACGTGGAAACCCAAAGTGGGAGAGAACCACAAAATGTTTTTTCTTATATTTCTTTAAGAATTACATTCATTGGAAGCACCAAATTCCTTTGTTTTCCAGCTACAACTGGAAGGAGATTCCAACCCCCTAGTTTCTCAGGCTACAAACTAAGGGAAGCTCCAACTCCCCAATTCTCTAGCTACAACTAGAAGGAGGCTACAACCCCCTATGTTCTCCGGCTACAACCACTTGTCATTTCTCTGTCCAACCACCCTGACGTAGAAGTAGAATGATGGAACCACTGTCACACTATCACTGTGATATATACTGTTGTAAACTTGTACCAATCAACCTGCACCAAACAACCTGAACCATGCATCAACCATGCATCAACCTGTACCTCAACCTGTACCATAAACAACTGCATCAACCATACACCAACCTATACCAAACAACCTATAATCAACATGTACCATAAACAAGTGCATCAACCATGCACCAACCTATACCTCAACCTGTAATAAACATGTGCATCAACCATGCACCAACCTTGTACAAATAACATGTCACAACAACCTCTCCAAACAACCTATCACAACAACCTGTCTCATCAATCTTATCAACCAAATAAGATCTACTCACCAAGATCAATCACTAAGACAACTCTCAAATATGTGCATCAACCAAGCATAACACAACAACTCATAATCATCACCAAGATCACTATGTTCTTCTAATTATATACCAATACAAGTATGCTACATCATCCATAAACCATGTGTCAACANGCAGAAGAAGCAGTGTCCGACGTGTGCCCGACCATATGCCTTTCCTGCGCGATGGCGGCATACAGAGGCTGCTGAAATCTACATGGATGCCAAGGTCCCCTAATGCTCCGACTCAACTCTTGTTTCTGTTTCTGTTTTGTTAGTCTATGCATGATGATTTTTAGTTCTGTTTATGGTTCCGTTTTAGTTACAAACAGTAGTATTTTGAAGCTACCTGCTACTCCCGGTTTCCTTCGGGCGGGAGCTAGCCATGTTAACTGTGCTAATTTTGCCACCCTCAGTCTGGTCTGTAACTATGTTGACATGTGGAAAAGAGGGTCCAGCTGCCTTGGTTTCCTGTCAAGGCGGGGCAGCTGGCACCCACGACAGTGTTATCTTTTGTCTATGGTAATATAAAAGGATCCAGCTCTTTTTTATTTAAAAAATAATAATAATAATAATAATAATAATAATAATAATAATAATATATTTTAAGATCATGGTCTACCCATACAATAGAATAATGTATGAAATCTTCTTATTTATAGTACAAGGATCCCTTCACTCAATGATTTGATTACTTAGTGTATGTAGATGTACATATTCTACTTCTCTTAAAACTATAATTTTGAAATAAAAAACATATATTCTTAATAATTAAACCACTAAAATTAAAAAAAATTAAAAAAATAAAAAATTTATTTTATTAATGAAAAATCATAATTTAAAATTTCATTAATATACTACAAACACTCATTTAAATTTAGTAAAGATATAAACCTTTAAAAAATTATAAATCATTTTAAAATAATCATTTTTATTAAGCCAAATTTTATACAATTTTATTTACTTATTTTGAACTTCATCACTCAGCATTGAACCTCCATACAATAAGGCTTTGTTCCTCAAATTTACTTTTAAAAAGGAAATCTTAGGAAAGAAAAACATAACCACCGATTTCAATATTCAACCTACTAGTCTTATACCCACATGATATAAATGGAAAAATCTCATCTTTGGTCACTGGTCTTATACCCACATGATATAAATGGAAAAATCTCATCTTTGGTTACATACAACACGTACATAATATATGCCACTTGCAATGATACTTATGTATATATCACGCTAAACATTAAATAGTTTATTATATAGTTTAAGGTTATATTATATGTATGCCACTTGCAATGATACTTATGTATATATCATGCTAAGCATAGCTTATTATATAGTTTAAGCTTGCAAGAATATTTATGTATATATCATGCTGAGCATTAAATAGTTTAAGGTCGGTTAATGGTTATGGGTTAGTTTAAGTATTAAATAGCTTATTATATAGTTTAAGGTTATATTATATATGCCACTTGCGGATACTTATGTATATATCATGCTAAGCATAGCTTATTATATAGTTTAAGCTTGCAAGAATACTTATGTATATATCATGTTGAGCATTAAATAGTTTAAGGTTGGTTAATAGTTTAAGGTTGGTTAATGGTTATGGGTTAGTTTACAAAGTTAATTTGTCGAACAAGTACAATTGCGCTAGTGATGTCTTTGTAGTTGAAGAGGATAGAAGTATAAAGTAACTTCTATGTAGGAGGAAGTGTGCTTATATGAGCCATGAAAGGTTCCTTGCAATAGATTTTAATATACATTCACAGAAAATTCATTTAATAGCAACTCAGGTGCATATTGTATATTCCTTGCATTCACATTCCATGCCTCTCTTGACAATGTTATTTAATTAATGAAAGAAAAATTGTTATTTAATTAATGAAAGATTAATTTTAATATTGATGGAAAATAAAATATTTTATATTAGTTTAATTTACATGGTTAATATTGTTAGAAGATATTAAAAAGGAATTATGCTTAAAAAATTAATTCAAATACTAATTAATAATTTTCTTAAATCAATATTAATTAGAATGAATAATTGGGTTTTGATTTATATATATTGATTGATATATTGAATTCTTTAAAAATAATTTATTTTACAAAATATTGATACATTTTTTTTTACACAGGAGAAGGATATTGGGTCAGAATTTTTGTCTCACGATAGGATATTGCATTGGGAAGTGTATCTAGGTTAATAAATAGTTAGTTATTAAAAGAAGGCATTGCTTGACAAGTGTTCATTGTGTTGGATTACTAAGAGGGGGTGAATCAATAAGAAAACAATTTAATCCATTTTCACCATAAAATCCAAGTATTATATCAATATAACATTATCATCGAATAGTTGTAGAGTAAATAAACAATGAACAAATGAGCAATCACACACATACAAAATACACCAATGTTTTACGTGGAAACCCAAAGTGGGAGAAAACCACATAATGTTTTTTCTTATATTTCTTTAAGAATTACATTCATTGGAAGCACCAAATTCCTTTATTTTCCAGCTGCAATTGGAAGGAGGCTCCAACCCCCTAGTTTCTCAGGCTACAAACTAAAGGAAGCTCCAACTCCCCATTTCTCTAGCTACAACCAGAGGAGGCTACAACCCCCTATGTTCTCTGGCTACAACCACCTATCATTTCCCCGTCCAACCACCCTGACCTAGAAGTAGAATGATGGAACCACTGTCACACTATCACTATGATATATATTGTTGTAAACCTGTGCCAATCAACCTGCACCAAACAATTTGTACCAATAACCTGAACCATGCATCAACCATGCATCAACCTGTACCTCAACCTGTAATCAACCTGTACCATAAACAAATGCATCAACCATACACCAACCTATACCAAACAACCTATAATCAACATGTACCATAAACAAGTGCATCAACCATGCACCAACCTGTACCTCAACCTGTAATAAACCTGTACCATAAACATGTGCATCAACCATGCACCAACCTTGTACAAATAACATGTCACAACAACCTGTCCAAACAACCTATCACAACAACCTGTCTCATCAATCTTATCAACCAAATAAGATCTACTCATGAAGATCAATCACTAAGACAACTCTCAAATATGTGCATCAACCAAGCATAACACAACAACTCATAATCATCACCAAGATCAATATGTTCTTCTAATTATATACCAATACAAGTATGCTACATCATCCATAAACCATGTGTCAACAATACTACTAACAAGTGCCTCCAACCATGTACCAAGTATGTACCAATCATGTATCAACTACTCATCAATTATAACTCATCAAGATGTACCAACATCATCAACTATACACCTCATGTATGTGCCAACTCATCAACTACTTGTCTCAACCATGTACCCAACATGTACCTCAACCAAATCAATTTCATCATCCAAATCTGATTTGTAACTCTGTAATAGACCTGGTGTATAAGATCACATACTTCCAAACCTTCCTTAACTTTAACAACAATAGACTAGCATTTTCATCAAACTTTACTTTAGTCTCACATGACTAATTTTGGATTAGTCAACAACCCTAACTTGAAATTATCATAACTATATACCTGTAATGAATAAATATCTAAAAATGGTACACAATGTTATTCAGTGTCTTTATGCAATTCCTCTAGACTTCACTACTTGGAACCTCTCAAAAACGGAGTTATAGCAAAAATGGCATACCTTGTTGAATTCAAACTTATTCTAGAGATCAAACTTGTAGAGCGTTTCACGCACAGAATATTTGTTGTATGGATCTGAAAATTATACACAGAATACTAAAAACCAATACATTTGTTCTTACTGAATTTGGATATGTTATGAAGAAGTTATGATGTTTGTACCCGAAACACATGTTTTAGACTAGTTTCAGGCTAGTCACAAACCCTATTTTCCATGGCGTGTAACTCCAAAAATACAACGACCCACAAGATGAAATTTGTATCATGACTACTTGGATATGTTTCCTCAATTCCCTCCCAATTTCACGGTCTGAATCATTCTAGAAAAAAAATTATTGCAAAAATGGTGAGATGACCTATAAATAACATACCTTAGAAAGCATCATCAAAAGAATTTATCCTTCCTTGAATTTTGGCCTTCTTTACTTCACCTTCCCTCTGAAATTCGGCTTAGATATATTTTGGTTACCTCAGTCACCTGTAGATATTCAATATGCTCAAGTGTGATTAAAATGAGAGAGCCTTGCCTCTTATTTATACTTTCATGTAGCTTCCTCAAGGGGTTA
>SNQJ01S0129712.1:47561-65293 GCA_010110895.2 Picea sitchensis
CTTTATTATTTACCTTCTAAAATCTCTTAAACCACTTTGACTACTTTGACCTTTTGGGGCTTCTAGATGAATCGTGAGGGTTCTCCAACTTCACATGGCCATAACTCTCTAACCGCAAGGAGTTATGTAACGTTCCACATACCAATGGAAATGGAACGACATGTATTATCCATATAGAATAGTCGTTCCTGCAAATATATCAAAACTCATACCATTATCCATAAAAAAAACTTGGGTCCATTACCCAAACCTGGGTTCTCCAACTTCTCATGGCCATAACTCTCTAACCATGAAGAGTTATGTGACGTTACACATACCATCGGAAATGGAATGACATGTAAGATCCATATAGAATAGTCTTACCTTCAAATATATTAAAACTCATACCATTATACATGAAACAAGCTTGGGTCCATTACCCAAACCTTTGTGCTACCAGAATTCATTATCAGACTTTCTCCAAGGGTTGACATCAATCACTAAGGGTTGACATAAATCTACAATATCACTCTTCAATGTTTGGCATCAATGACAACCAACAATTCATACCAACTGTCCATCAACCTAAGCCAATTATCTGACAATCTCCCCCTTTGGCATTGATGACAACACCAACATTGATGGCAACACTTAGTCATGATAACATTCATGCTTATACTCCTCATCAATGTTTCTATCTCTCCCCCTTTGAAATCAATGGCAAAGGGTATCTCCCTTTGGGTTTGCTCCCCCTAACTGAACTCTCCTTGCGACTGCTCCCCCTGTCTACATGCCTTTGATTTTTCTTTGTGTTTATAAGCCTATGATTACTCTCTATCCCTTCATATGAATAATGTCTCCCCCTTTGAAAAAGGGTATCACTCTGAAGTCATATTTCTATTTCTTCCCTTGTGACAATCGATCCCCCCGAAAACATGCCTCTATGCTCTTTCTCCAAACATTTAGCTTTGCATCTGGTAAATCTCTCCCCCTTTGTCATCAATGGCAAATGTATCTTTCTATCCGGGGTTGCTCCCCCTAATATAACTCTTCTTGAAATTGATCTCCCAACTTGAATTGTTCCATTTATGGTGCTTCCTCGAGTACATCTAAGATATATAAGATAAGCATTCAAAAACATTCATTTTGGAGTAGAAATTACTCCTAGTCTCTAGCGAAGATACTCAAAGGCTTCCCATAGAAGTGGTTTTGTAAATATGTCTGCCACTTGTTATTTTGTGCCCACATATTAAACTCTGGTGTTATTCTCTGCAACCTGTTCCCGTAGAAAGTGATACTTGATTGGAATGTGCTTCGTCTTGGAGTGCATCACCAGGTTCTTTGAGATAATGATGGCGCTTGTATTATCACAATAGTTTGAAATGGGCTCATCATACTCAACCTATATATCTATCAAAGTTTGTTTCATCCATAGAACTTGTGTACAACATATTGTTGTTGCAATATACTCTGCATTGGTTGTGGATAAGGATATTGATGATTATTTCTTAATTAGCCAAGATACTAAACACTCACCCAAGTAGAACGTTGCTCCACTGGTGCTTCGTCGGTCATCAATGCAACCTGCCCAATCTGCATCTGTGTAGGCAATAAGTGATATATCCTTTCCTTTTGGATACCATAATCCAAACTCTTATGTTCCTTTGAGATATCTGAAAATCCTCTTTATTGATAATACATGTGATTCCTTTGGTGCTACTTGAAATCGTGCCACCAATCCAACTGTCTGCATTACATCTGGTCTAGATGTTGTCACATATAGTAAGATACCAATCAGTGACCTGTATTGTCTCTGGTCTGTAGACTTTGAATCATCATCTTTTCTCAACTTGCAACCGGTTTGCATGGGAGTGGTAACTAGTTTGCAATCTTTCATTCCGAACCTCTTTAGCATTTCTCTGATATACTTAGTTTGAGAAATAAAATTTCTTGTTTTCTTTGACATATTTTGAGTTATCTTGATGTAGAGGTTGTTGTCTATGCTTCCTTTCCATAGTTCGTAGGGATTTTTGTTATTGTTGTTTCTGAGCATTACTTTGTTTTGAATGTGAACTGTTGTATGCACTGCATATGTCCAAAAAATATCTGTCAATTTGGAATCCGTTAGCATTGTTCGAGCCATTTCCTGTGTAATTATCATCCATTATGATAATGTTCATTTGTCTCTGAACCACTCTTTGAACCAATATATGATTCCATGCTCTCATCCATACTGTCCAAGACTCTACTTGCGCAACTGTCCATAATGTTGACCCATTTATCACTATACTATCATGAAGTCTTGATTAATCCATCAAATTGTACTTCTGCTAACTGACTACTCTGGATATGTCTTCTCAAACTCTACAAGCTGCTCGAATGATGGTTCTTTGGTCTGTCACAGCTATTGCATAGACTCCCCCTGTCTAATATTCATATTACCTAAGAGTCTCTAAACTGGATGGCTTAGAATAATTCTTTCTCTGATGTGTATTCATCATCATCTTCATTGATAGATTCATCATCTCTCTGAGCCCTGACTTCTTTCGTTCTTTATGTGGATTCGTATTTCACTATAATGCTTGAAAGTACAATGTATTGAACCTGTTCCTTATTTACATGTCCTTTTCTTTCAGTTACTTTCCAAACCTTTATGTATATGACATCTTTCTTTTTCTCTATAGAATTTTCTTCATCTCATTTTATTGTCAATCTTGCGATCTCTGGGACCTAGTCTTTGTTCACATGTTCTTTGTGTTTTCTTATCCATACTTTTTTATATCTGATATCAATGTTCTCTTTCATGGAAGTATCGATCATGCTTCTACAATCACTAGCTATGTGTCCATAGTTATGACATTTGTAATATTCAATGTTAAATGGGGCCACATATGCACTTCTTGCTTGAACATTTCTTTTATAATCTTTGCAATCTACAACCTTATGTCCAAAATTAGTACAATAAAAACAATGACCATAAAAAAAATTTGCATACCTGGGAGTGAATGATCTTCTTTGTGTTGTAGTCCTTCTGGATTTCTTCCTTAACTGATCATGATCATAATTGAAGCTTCTTTGTGTCTTGAACATGAATGGTCTTCTTGAAGATGTATCTTCAATAGTTTTGTTAGATTCTGGTTGACCATGATTCCTTCCTTTGAGTACTTCTGCATAACTCTTTATATTTTCTTCATTCTTCTTTTCTAGCAACCTTGAGTGCTTCTCTTCATTCTCTATAATTGATGTGGATGTTTCTGTCTCTTCAACGTTCTTGTTGAGCTTGACGGTTTTACTTCTCAATGTGACAACTTCTTCTTCAAGCTTCTCAACCGCTTCTTCTTTCTTCATTATCTGAGACTTCATGACTTCTTCTATTCTTTTCGTTTCTTCAAGATTAATTTTTAATGTGATTATTTATTCTTCAAGTCTTTTCTCTTCTTGACCAAACTCTGCCTCAAGCTGATTTAGATCGTTGGTTCTTTCCTTAAGATGATCTATCAATATCTTCTCTCTCATTTCTGCTTATTCCTTCTATGCTTCTATGTTGGCTTCCAAATAATGTTTTTGATACTCAAGATTTTCTTCAATCTTTCTGGCTTCTTCTAGCTGAGTTCTTAAGTTCTTAATGACCTGTTGGGATTCTTAAAAAATGTGAACACTTTCTTTTTGTTTCATCAATTATTTCTTAAGTGAATTGTTTTCTTCTCTTAGTTCATCTAAAGAACTAATCAATTCTTCTTCATAATTGTCTTCATTTTCAATTAGTTTTTCTGTCTCATTTCCTTCATGGCATTCTATTTCAAGATGTCCACATTTTTCACAATTAAAGAAGAACAACATACCTCTGGTGATTATATACTCTTCATCTTCTGAATTTGTTTGACATGGTGAACATAATTCTTCTTGATATGTATCTGCATCTTCTTTGACATTTTTTGAATCTGGGATGGGTGAAGAATATATGTCATGTAACTTATCTCAAAGTTCTTTGGTTGATGAACATTTATCAACCTTTTCTCTTACCGGATTAGGCAATCCTTCCTAGATGAAATCCATTGCTATTTTGTTATTCTTCTTCAATTCCTTCTTGGTTGCAGTCTTTTCCCTTTTTGAACTATCATATCTTGTAACAACTGATAGCCAAATATAATGTCCATGTTCATGTTAAAATACTTTCATCCTTCTGCTCCACATCTCATACTTAAAACCATTCTGACCATTAAAAATTGGTACTCCATTCTCATAATAATCCATGATCTCCTTCCAAGGGTTAAATTGTTTCTTGAAGGAACAGGCTCTGATACCAATTGTTGGATTATTGAGAGGAGGGGTGAATCAGTGATAGAGCAATTTAATCATTTTTCACCATAAAATGCAAGTGTTATATCAATGTAGCATTATCATCCAATAGTTGCAGAGTAAATAAACAATGAACACATGAGCAATCACACGCATACACAATACACTAGTGTTTTACGTGGAAACCGAAATCGGGAGAAACCACATAATGTTTTTTCTTATATTTCCTTAATAATTACATTCATTCGAAGCACCAAATTCCTTTGTTTTCCAGCTACACTGGAAGGAGGCTACAACCTGATGGAAGCTCCAACTCCCCAATTCTCTGGCTACAACCGCCTATGTTCTCCAACAACAACCGGAAGGTGGATACAACCACCTTTTCTTGCCCCACCCAACTGCCCTGACGCAGAAGTAGAATGATGGAACCACTGCCACACTATCACTGTCATATATAATGATGTAAATCTGTACCAATCAACCTACACCAAAAAACATGTACCAATAACCTGAACCATGCATCAACGATGCATCAACCTATAATCAACCTGTACCATAAACAAGTGCATCAACCATGCACCAACCTGTACCAAACAACTTATAAATCAGCCTTGTACCATAAACAAGTGCATCAACCGTACCAACCTGTACCTCAACACGTACCATAAACAAGTGCGTAACCATGCACCAACCTTGTACAAATAACATGTCACAGCAACCTATCACAACAACCTGCCCAAACAACTTATCACAACAACCTCTCTCATCAAATCTTATCAACCAAATCAGATCTACTCACCAAGATCAATCACCAGACAACTCCAAATATGTGTGTGCATCAACCAAGCATAACACAACCAATAATCATCACCAAGATCAATGTGTGGTTCTAATAATGTACCAATAAAAAATTATGCTACTCATCCACCAAGCCATGTTGTCAAATTATGCTACATCATCCATAAACCATGTGTCAAAAATACTACTAACAAGTGCCTCCAACCGTGTACCAAGTATGTACCAATCATTTATCAACTACTCATCAAGATGTACCAACATCATCAACTATACACCTCATGTATGTGCCAACTCATCAATTACTTGTCTCAACCATGTACCCAACATGTACCTCAACCAAATCAATTTCATCATCCAAATCTGATTTGTAACTCTGAAATAGACTTGGTGTATAAGATCACATACTTGCAAAGCTTCCTTAACTTTAACAACAAGAAACTAGCATTTTCATCAAAATTTACTTTAGTCTCACATGACTAATTTTGGATTAGTCAACAACCCTGACTTGAAATAATCATAACTATGTACTTGTAATGAATAAATATCTAAAAATGGTACACAATTTTCTTCAGTGTATTTTATGCAATTCCTCTAGACTTCACTACTTGGAACCTCTCATAAACGGAGTTATAGCAAAAATGGCATACCTTGTTGAATTCTGTCTTATTCTAGAGAGTGAACTTGTAGAGCGTTCCCCGCACGAAATATTTGTTGTATGGATCTGAAAATTGTACACAGAATACTACAAACCAATACATTTGGTCTTACTGAATTTGGATCTATTATGAAGAAGTTATGACGTTTGTACCCGAAACACCTGTTTTAGACTAGTTTAAGGACTAGCCACAAACCCTATTTTCCACGGCATGTAACTCCAAAAATACAACGACCCATAAGATGAAATTTGTATCACAACTACTTGGATATGTTTCCTCAATTTGTTCATGGACAACTACTTTGGAAATAAGTAATAAAAAAATAAAATTTAATGACAAAAACACTATGCTACTCGATGTGGCATTTGATGTTTTTGTCTTTAATACATTTGGTAGATCATTCTTCATTATGTGTATGTTACTATTATATTTCAGTTCCATGATTGTATGACATTTGGGTGTCGTTGGAAAATGGTGAAGTGAAGAATCCATCATCACATTCAATCGGTCATCCATCATTCCAAACATCTATGACTATGGATTATTTGTTTTCATGACAATAGGGAAAGGTTGTGGAGGACACATGGAGAACTCGCATAGAGTTGTTGCCTTCTATATTTCTATGCTTGGTTTTTCCTTGTTCATGTACACAATATAGAAACAAAATGTGCATGGTCATGTCCATGTCGATGGTTATGAAAGATAACCACCTTTGTTAGGGTTGCTCTGAGGAAGAGTACACAAAACGTTTATGCAACTTTCAGTGGACAACTCACAGTCTTGTGTGATACTAGATGATCGATTTTGATTGCTCCCTTATAATTTGACATGGATTTGAAGGGTAGGGTTAGCATTAGCCTTCCTGAGTATCTTATTGTTTGCCAATGTAGGTTACTTCATAGTTCTTTCTTTCCCAACTAAGCATTTGGACTTCTCCATGAATTCAAATATGCAGATTAAGGAATGCACATTCTTATTTTTAGATTCCAACTTCTCTTCAATAGGGAGCTCGGTGAAGAAAATGCCTAATCTTGGAGACACATAGACTATGTGTAAACAACTTGAGTAGAATTGGTCTTGAATCTGACAGTCTTGATGAAGGCTATGGAGAAACCATGATGAGATGCCAAGAGCTTAGCCAACTCACAAAAAGATATGAGTGGTCCTCTACTTGCAAGCCTTACATAATTATTCTTCGATGTTCTTAATGTAGGCACTACGCCAAGAACTGCAACTTCCTTGCAGGTTAGAAAAACACATCATTTCATGTTCTATTCTGTTAGTTGTTTCATTTGGTACTTTTTGTACATATACTAGTCAGAACACATGTTGTGAAATTGGACCTACTTCAAAATATTTGAAATGTTAAAATCCTAGTTCCCTGAAGACTTATAAAACAATGTCTAATTGTGATCAAGAAGAAGTTTAGGAGATAAATTGAAGACTTTATTTATTGTATGTTCCAAAGGAAAAATTTTAGTTATACCAGTTTTTTGTTGTTGTTGTTGATAAATTCTCCCATTTAAAACTTAGAAATATGTATATTACTAAAGGAAAATCTAATTGTAATTCATTTGAGCTACAATGGTCGATACATATTATGATCTATAAATTGTTGTATATATTCCACTAGAATATTTTTTCATAACAGATCTAATAAAATACTGAAAATCTTTACTATTAAGGTTATTTTCCTTTAGATCTCTAAAATATTTAATTATTGATTTTCTGCTTATGCATGAAATAGATAAAATGTGGAAAATAGAGAACAATAAAATGCAATCACACCATCCACAAATAAACATAAGATGTGACATGGGAAACCCAAAATGGGACAAAACCCGACTAGAAGGTGAGGTTTCTCTACTCTCTTTTCTCTTGTATAGAAATGATGCAAGTATTGTTGGTTGTGGAGCTTGATTTTCTTCCTGATTCAGAGGTTTGTTTCAGCCATGCTTAGACCCCATTCCCTAACGGGTGTATGGGGGGATTTCCCCCCCACAACTGTCTCCATTGGGGTCCAGGGGGGCGACAAAAATTTTTGTAGCCCCCCTTGGCGGGGGATTCAAGGGAAGTTCCCCCGAAGTAAAATATTGAGAAAAAATGCCTTGTAAAATATTGTAATTTCGTAGTCAATCTGGACCATTCATTATAAGGTCACAGATCTGATGGTAGAGTTATTTTAGGGATTTCTTTCCTAGAAGGAAACCCTCTTATATGAGGGAATTGTATTGCGGTTGTGTATGTGTGTGATTATTGTATTCTAAGAGAGGAGACTGTGAGACGAAGAAGAGGAAGTTGCAATGATTGCGTTGTAAGTTGTATCCCTTCATTTCGATGGATAATAAAAAGGAAGGACCTGAAAATTTATATGGTGGATGTAGGCCACACTGGGTGAACCACATATATCTATGTCTCTATTGTATTGTGTATCTTCTGTGTTTTATTTCCGCATTTTTTTTATTTTATTGCTCTGCGATCCTATTTTTCTAACAAGTACAAAGAAAGAGACACTCTCTATGGAGTTTCCTTTGACCCATGGCTTGTATGGCTGCTACATAATCTCTCCTCCTTTGTTATGCTCACATAATACCACTCTAAGATGTTTTTCTTAGTTATGAAACAAGATACAATGAAAAATAATGGAGCCCCTTCTCCTCTTAGTGGCCCGATATTTAACATAGCCCGATAGCCACCTAGGGGTAGGTTTTTGAATTCCTCCACTGTCAATTGTGATAGAGTTTTGGACCTTCTATAATATTCTTGAAATTACATACGTGTCTATCCCCATACGCATGAGTAGTGGGGGCTGACATGGAAGTCTCACATACCATGGCGGTCCACATGATAGGTCAACGTGTGGGAGGCATAACTTTTGCATACAAACTCTCATTGACACAATTTTTGCACCGTTGGAAAGGTCTTGATGTGTAGAATAGTGTTACCGGGTCCAAGATAATATAGGAAAGTTTCAACCCCCCCAAATGGCATTTGATGCCTCAAAATGCCCCCTAAAGGTTCGAGACCCCAATTTTCCAAACTGGAACCTTCCACTAAAATGGCCTTGCAATTTGTTTCCTCCAGTTGTTTCACTCTAAAAGGATCAAGATAGACGAAAAACAATATAATGATCAAATCTGAATCATACCTCCCCATTTAGGGAGGCTTTTGGACCCCAAAATATTTACTGAATTAGGTGAGAAAAATTTTCCTCTACCTTCTCCTGGAGTACCTCTTTGCTTTTTCTGGAAGTTATCCTATCAACCCAATCTTCCAAGGGTCATGCTATCCATGTCTTGTAGTTCTGGATCTCTTGTGAAAAATTCTATCCATGTCTTGCAGTTCTGGATCTCTTGTGAAAAAATATGTCCTCTGTTAACTTTACCTGAGAAATTGGTGCTAAGACCTCTATGGAAGGTAGGACTTGTTCCTCCTCTTGATCCAACATGGAAGGTTTTGATGATTTAAAACGTCAATGTAATTTCACCCGCAAAGTGTTGCTAAAGCCTATTATTATATAAGACTAAATAATGCTAGTAGGTGGGACCCCTTGATCTTTTGAAGATCAAATCTATTCATTTTCAATGTTATTATGATGTGCTACAAAGGTTTACATGGTTGAGGAGAATATGGTTGCCATTGATATGAGTTAAGCTTTGAGATCTTGTTCCTTCATGATACTACGACCTGCTATTCATATATGGTATTTGTTCTTCTCGCACTTGCAAAACAAACATGTTAGTAAAATTACATGAAGGGCAATTTTGAAGAAGGCAAAGTATTACAACGAGTGCAAAGGCACCTAGTTCTGCAATACTACATGCATAAAATATTTGTTGATTATGGTTAAACCCTAGCTAACAAGTAAATGGCTATGAAATTGTGTTAAATTACATTTTTATATGCATATGGTGGAAATTTTGGTGGCGGATTTGGCAAGGTGATAATGCAATGGTTATGCATTGGTTAATGGGATCGATAACTAATATACATATGTTATGAACGTCGATGGCTCATGAAAGTAATGGATTTGTGATTTTATATAGTCCATATGTATCGTGATTATGCTATGCTTCAGGTTGATGTTTATCATGCTATTAGTGATGATTCTATACATGATCTCTTAGGTTGTATAGTGGTCGAGCAATTTATTTGAGTTATATTGGGAATATGAATGTGGGTGGCGCATTTGAAAAAGTAATAATGTGAATGGTTGAATTGTTATATGGAACTTGTATTATGCTATGGTTTAAATGTGTTGATATTCTCGATGCATGGGTTGATTAATGGTGTTAATGGGGGGGCTCGTTCGCATGTATTGTTGAGTAAATGAGATGTGGGTGGAGGCGACGTGCATTTACTACACGTCACCTTTACCCTTCACGTTGGTCACCACCCTAGTCGGACTATTGTTTGATCTTGTTGATGTGTTCACGCTCCGGAGTTTTTGCAGGGTGAAACTGCTCGACCACCTCTTGTCTTAAGGATTTTGATTAACAAGTATGTCTCTTTTGGCCATTCTTGACTTCACTCTAGTTATGAAATGATTTTGGCTCAGTTGTGTGGGTTTGTGTTTGTCCTGAGTGTTGCAACTGTGTGGAATTTTGGTTTTGAATGGAAAATGGATGGTTCTACCATGATAGTTTTAAGTTCATCGAATTTGTTAGCCTTCCTCGGTGATAGTTCTTTGTTACCATTTCATTTTGGTTGAAGGGTTTTGTTTAAATCATCACTGGATGGTTTCCTTCACGATTCTTGGGTTTAACTAGAGCCTTGTTTTCCTGTTTCGGCCCTATCAAGGAACTGTCTCCCATTCACAAGCGAATTATAGTCCTCCTTGCACGTACACCTTTGGCCTCGAAGTTTCACCGCAATTAGTTTCATTCCTCTTGTGAAGGATACCATGCAAACCCATAACCCTTTATACTAGAGTTGCATAGGGAGACTGTCGAGTCTGCCAAATTGTTTCCGGTGGTCTATTACTTTGAATACGGGCTCACCCGTTGGTCGTATAGTAGTCGTGTTGGTATGGCTTTTCGTCACTGCCTCTGTGATAATAGCATGAACCTTACATTGCCAAGTTCAGAGTCACCTGCTCGATGTCAAAGAACTCATTTGTTTTTAATGGAAGAGCCTCTACCCATTTCGATTGGATGCATAGGTATACACAACTACCACGGCTTATTCAGTTGATTTATTTTTTGCCACAGTGGTGAATTGTTTGTTGATGTACAGTCACTAGTTTTGCACTTATGATGATTTGGTTGATGGCTGACATTGGTCACAAATGCTTAGGGTTGCTCATATAGGTCACATTCAGTGTATGGTTTTTTGAAAATGAAATATGGGGCATGATAACTATGGTTTCCTTGGGGCCGATGATAATCAAACAGGATAACTATAGAAGGCATATCCACAACATCCTTGTGTTGTTGGTTGAATAGGCCTAAGTGCCCATGGATTGATTGAATCATAGTGTGACTTAAACAAACCAACCCCTTATTAATGCGCACAACCTCAACACGATATGTTGATTTATTATCATGATTGTTTGTTTGTTGTGATAAGTGGAAATGTTGCATTGTGGAGTTTGGTTAGTTGTGCTCTATGTGTAGTATAGATAGTTTGTTTTTATACTCAGTGATACCCTCAAAGTTCTAAGCATGTTATTTATTGCATTTGACCACTGTTGATGAAAATCATGTTGGATATTTGGCTCGACTTTTAAGTCACATTAAGTTGTTTTGTTTTACAGTGGTATAGTTACATTGTCTTGGAAGTTTACTCCTACATAGCCCGTGTCTAAATGGTGGTTGTTGGTTGTATAGTCAATTGTCATTTTAGGTGTGGCATGTGAGGGTTTGATTATTTTGGTCTTTTTACTGCATATATATATATATGGGAATGAATATCATTACAGATCTTGATTGGCTCTATTGCAGAAATAGGGACTTCATTATTATTTTGGAAACATGACTTTTAAATATAGATGTGGATTGAAGAAATGTATGACAGTGGTGGATGTTAATGATTACAGATTGGGAATGAGTGTTTTTGTTGACTATTATAAAATGGATAATGTGCGAATAAAGGGAACATAACCTCTTACAAATTGTGTGAAATACTTACTATTCTGTAATGGCATTGTGTTGGATATTAATGGACAATGAACTAGTCAAATACACAAGAATTATTACTCAGTCATCTGATTGTTGGTTGATGCATCTATTCTTACTGCGGAATGTTTTATGTATCGCTTGATTAATTTCATGAACAATAATCGTTACCCTCCCCTCTCATTATCTCACTTTACGCTGATTACAAACCCTTCACATATCCCAGATTCATTTTTTCACTCCTTGTTCTGATATTGATTACAGCCAAGAGAATTTATGTGTTAAGTGGATGAAGTGGAAATATCTTGGGTAGATTGTAGTGAGGTTTTATTTGGTTGATTTATAGTTGATTGTTGTTATCATTGAGTAGTGACCATTTTTTTCTCCCCTGACATTATATCATATTTTTTCTCAATACAAACCCCTCATGTTTCCTAGAACATTGTTTCACACCCCTACTCGTTGATTAACATTAGAACAATTTGTATGGATTGGATTGCATGAGACTAATACATTCTGAGCCAAATCTATTTCATGTTTTTAATATTTTTCATGCATGGCTATTTAAAAGCCTATTTTCTAATTGATTACACATGCAGGATGAGTTTTTTTAGTCAGGGTAGCCATGGCCGATGAAACATAGGTAGAGGTAACTGGAACCGAGGCCGAAGAAGGCCCAGGTTCTCTATACATTTTGATGTTGATTCAGAAGAGCTTGGCCAATTATTTCATGCTGGATTCTTTAATTGGATTGGGCATGGAATAGTCTAACCTAGGCCTGAAAGGCCTCCTTTCCAAGCCTCTCAAGCCCCCGATATCCCCGTGCCTCCTCATGTCTCTTTACAGCCTGATGTCCCTGAAAATCATGGGTGGTAGGAGATTGTTCACCCAATAGTCTCCCAACTCCGTGGATGGACCAACTTGACTTTTCCTGTTCCACCACCTTTGAACCCCATTGTCCAAGCTGCCCCTAACCACTCGCCAATGCAATCCTTCCATGCCAGGAAGAGATTGAAGATTGAATCCCACCATGCATTTGATAAAGGAAAAGATATTGCTTCCCTTTCATCACCCTCTGATGACTCCGACAAATCCGTGTCTTCACGGATGCATTTGAGGGACAGTTGTTCCCATGTGATCAGTGAGATAAAGCCTAAAGGCTCTGCCCAACCCAAGGTGAATTTGAGAAAATCAAGAGGCGACAGCAGCAACCAAGGAAGGGTTGCATCAGAGACTGGAAAATATGGCTTTTGAATTTTATGTTATCTATTGTTTTATGACAATTGACTTCATGGATTTTGGACAACATGTTTTATTTTGGATATATGAATATTATTTTGAAATATTTTCAAATTTTATGAGCTAAAATTGTCAAAAGTAAATATGTTGAGGGGAGGCACAAGGTGTTGTGTTTGTTTGACAAATGGATTATGTTATAGCTGTTATGATTGTTATAAACTAAAAGGAGTCACAAGGGGTCCCACCTACTTGTTATTATTTATTTATGACCCTATTATGATTATCACTTTTCCCCCCTAACTAAAGTTAGTTGAGTCTTTAGTTATCTTAACTAATGAATTGGTTCAACTACTCCAACCAATTTTGATTTTTTAAAAGAAAAAGGTAGCAGAGGAACAAGGGAGGATAGAAACAAAAACATGCTAAGGTTTGCTCTTTGAGTTTATGTTGAGACAATTCAATTTTCAATCATTCATATATTCATCATAGCCTAATTTTCTTTTATGATAGCGGGGTCTTATTGTAGACAACAATATTTAGGGCTGAATCAAATCATTTAGACACTTGTTCTTCAGAGGTGTTGATCTATCTTTGATAGTCTGTGTAGACTTGTCTATTTGTGAATTAGTTTTCATGACTGACAAAGGCTATTGTGCAGAGTTGAGTGGGCAACAATTTGTGGCAAGTTGATCCATCTTTTAGAGTTCAGTTTTGGTTTTCTGTTAGAGGTCCTTTTATATGTTCCATCAAGGATGTCTAAGTTTGACTTTGGTCCAAGATTTATGTATGAGATTTTGTAAAGAAAATGAATCTTTGGTGAATTGAAATGAAATAAATGATTTCTTTATGTCTCAATTGTCTTGATTATCATCTTGGTTTCTTTACTTCTCTTCTTATATTTATTTCAGCAAATATTCAAAAAATAAATAAAAAGTGAATTTTTAGCAAGCTTTTTGTTGATAAAAGACTAGCCTAAGCACTCGTAATTAATACTTGTGAGTTAGGATATTATTTTTGTTGGCTATAAACATAGGGTGATATTCCTGTTTACTTTACTTTAGCCAAGTAAAGTCTAAAAATGCTTGAGTAAGATCAATTCATATATTTTCCTAAACATTTATTTGACGACCATACTGGGGAGATCTTTGATATCTCTCTGGTTAAATTTTATACTCAATTTTCATCGATACATATTTATTTTTCTGATTTTGATTATTTCACTGTTTTGCTTTTAATGAATGTTCCTATTGCAAGGCAACCCAATATTGAGCCTGGTATCAAAGACCATACCAACATTGCTTTGAACCTGTTTCATACTATTTTAGACACTGCTAGGACCCATGCTGAGATTAACTGTTCTTGGGTATCAATTGAACAAGATATTAGTACTAAAGAACAATTGTTAGCTAGACTTAGGCAGCCTAGAAATCAACAGTAACCTTTTGTTTCTTCAGTTTAGGCCATTCTTTCATGTCCTTTGATTCTCGTGCTTCTAGAAGAAGAAGATAATTGTCACCCAAAATTAGTCCTATTGTTGAAATATGAAGAAGAAATGTTGTGTTTTTTGCCCAACAAAGTGCTCTAAGGAGAACTTTATATGATTCATGCATCTCGTCTTTCTTTCCCTCACCTATCATCCACAATATGGAATTTAGTGGTGGCTCTGGTGGCACCAAAAGTGATCCATCTTCCCAATATTCATCGTCATCGGTGATTGGTAGCTTGTACAACCACCATATCCTTGTCCAATATACTACAAACCCCACCAAAGTCGTTAAAAAGTATGGGATTTTTCAGTTCGAAGAAGATGCCACAACCACACCATCACATGTGTCCTCTCCTCTTAACCTAGCACCTACTACTCACCCACTTCTGAAGTTTAAAGAGCATATGCCTAAGTTTTCAGGAGTAACACTGTCAGTGCCAATGAGCACCTAGTGGCATTCTCTAATGCTTGTCATAACATAGGAGCTAACGACAATGATACCTGCATGCGCTTGTTCGTCAACTCCTTGGAAGGAAAGGCTACGGTCGACTTCTTTGACCTTCCTCCTAAGATTATGTATACTTGGGAGGAATTAATCTACTGGTTCAGATCAACTTATGGGAAATCTAAAAGCCCAACTGAGAAGTTAAGGGAGTACAATAATGCCACTTACAAAGATGGTGAGACCATCAGGTCTTTCAACTTGTGTTTCACCAAGTTGTATAATCAATTCCTCGAACTTATTCGCCCTCGGAATCAAGCCACCTTCATGCATTACTACAATGCATTTCCTTCTCCTTACCATCATAGGCTTGAAGAAAAATCCATTGATAATCTTGGTTCCGCTCTGCACATTTTTTCATAGTACGAAGAACAACTTGAACGAACTGGTCTACCCTAGGGAGAATCAGTTAGAAAGATAGACATGTCTTCTCTCTTACAGCTAGTACAAGATATGAACAATCGTATGATAGCATTTGAGCGGAAGGGTATTGTCTCCTGTAACACCCTGTTTCCCCCAGTTTGTAAAAATAACTATACTGTCCAAGAACTATGGAAAACTCAAATATGTGAATGTGTGATTTTAATGGACCTTAGTATAAAGGGTCGAAAAATGTAAATAATGTTATGAATATATGTTGTAGGACTGCTGGGAGGGGGATGTGCTGAAAAATAGACCATGATAGCTCAAGAAAGGTGGTGGAAGGCACCTGGAATGGTGGCATTAACTTCCACTGAACCAAACCATATTTCGTCTTCACCAATCTGGAGAACCAAGAGCATTTCATTGGCATTGAAATGAATTACTAGCTAGGATGGTAGGTGAAGAGGGTCCTCATGAGTTAATGAGGGATGGGGGTGAACCACCCATTCGTGGAGGCCTCAGACTTGACCACCGCGGGGAAATTCCTGCCACACACAACCTCGTCGAAAAAGAAAAGGTAGGTAAAAGGTGTGGGAGGGGACGGACATGAGGGGGAGATTGCAGGAAAGAGATCATAAGAACTCTGGAACAAAATACAGAGTGAGCGATAGCAGAGAAGAAGGAGAGTAACCTTCATTCTCGATCACTGAAGAACTGAGACAGAGAGTCTCAAGCATCGTGGTGTAGCTCGGGGGTGGCTAGTGGTAAATCCATTCAGAGTCGTTGAGACTACAGTTGGGTGGAAACAAGCACCCCTCTCAGCAGTTGCATCACCTAGTGTTTTCTGATAAGTGTTTATATCTTCTGTCTTGCATTGAATATCTTGGAATGTATGCTCATGGTTTGAACACTTATAAATGGTTTGTGTAAGAAATGTTTGCATGGTGTTTTGATCGAAAATGGTGATTGCATGCTTATGCTGGAATGACCATATTCGGTTTATATATATATATATATTTATGAATACGTGCAATTTTTCAGGTCTGCTTTCGGGAAAGTTCCCTCACTCTATAAAGCCGGGGTAAGTGCCTAGAAAGGACTGCCTTTGTAGTAAAAACCTTGAGCTTGCTCACTACCAATCACAAAAGCTAATAGCTCAGAGAATTTAAGAGGACCTTCCAGTCGGGTCTTCAAAACTGGTGAAATTTACCCAAGGGCCTGAAGAAGGAATTAATGGCATAGTTTTTAAAATCTTACACAGGAGAGAATGGTATTCTTAGACTTCGATATTTCAGAGTTTCGACACCTGAGGTATCTAGGTGTGAGTCCTTTTGTACTCGTAAGTCCCGAAACCTCGACCCGCAAAATCTCGAAATGACAGCGTGTGGATGAATTAAGGACCTTTCAGTGGTTCGGTACCCAGGATACCCTTCCTCTTGCTAAATGCACGAATGAGATCCTTTCAGAGGATCTAAGGCTTGTTACGACCATTAAATTGGATGAAGGAACGTAGGCGTTAATGCATCGACCCCTTTTTAACCTTCGTAAGTAGCAAAGAAATCGGAACCATCGATTCCAAGACCCATGGGAGTACCTGGACTGTCCAGCTGTAGAGTACACGTGGCGGCCGGTAAGAGTTTCAGATTTTCGGCACCCAGGGTACCTAAGTGCGAGTTCTCTTGTACTCGCAAGACCCGAAACCCTGACTTACGAAACCCCGAAATTGGTCAAGTGTATGATGAGTGGGTGTATCAGCTTTTCGACATTCGGGTAGTCGAGGAGTGTGAATCTTCGACCTCTTGTATCTAGAAATTTCGATATACGAAACCCCGACTCGCGGAATCTCGAATTGGCATAGTGTGACTTGGTTCGGCATTTCGGTGTTTCGGTACTCGGAAAACCCAAGGGTAAGTTTCCCTTGTACTCGCAAGTCCTAAAATCCTGACTTGTGAAACCCTGAAAGAATAGAGTGTGGAGAAGTGGTTATACTTCGGTATTTCGACACCCGGGGTACCTGAGTGCGGGCCCCATGAATTTTCTAGTCTCGAAACCCCGTTTAGCGAAATCCCGATGGAGGAAACCCCAAAATAGAGGAGCATATTTAAAGTTTTGATGACTCAGAGTTTTCGGCTTCTGGGAAACCTAGGGGCAAGACCCCTTGTTTTCACATAACGCGAAATCCCGAAAGGAGGAATGCCGAAATGGCTTAGCACGGATAATAGTGGGTATTTTGGTATTTCGGTACCTGAGATACCTATTGGCAAGTTCTCTTGTACTCACCAGTCCCGAAAAAC
>SNQJ01S0129712.1:68755-79710 GCA_010110895.2 Picea sitchensis
AAGAGAGTTCAAGACAGGAGACCATGTATATCTCAGAGTTAGACCTAGGAAGAGTTCTCTGAAAATGGGAGCTTGTTCCAAGTTGGCACCTCGGTATTGTGGACCCCTTGAGGTTCTAGATAGAGTGGGACCTGTAGCCTATAGGCTAGCACTTCCTCCCACAGTAAAAGCACATAATATTTTCCATGTTTCATTATTGAAGAAATATGTACATGATTCTAATCATATAATTCACTAGTTTGTGATCCAGGTGGAACTAGAGGGAGAATTCCTACCAGAACCTTAATGCATACTGGACAGAAAGGAAACCCCGCTCCGGAAAAAAACCATTGCACAGGTCAAGGTGAAGTGGAGACATTTTGGCCCAGATGAGGCTACATGGGAAATGGAGGATGCCATGAAACAGGCATATCTGATTTTGTTTACCTCGGTACATACATGTAATTTTGATAGATAGAACATCGAGGATGACGTTCCTTTAAGGCGGAGGGAATTGTAACATTCTGTTTCCTCCAGTATGTAAAAATAACTATATTGGCCAAGAACTATGGCAAACTCAAAGATGTGAATGTGTGATTTGAATGGACCTTAGTATAAAGGGTCGATGAATGTAAATAATGTTATGAATATATGTTGCAGGACTATTGGGAGGGGGATGTGCTGAAAAAGAGACCACAGTGGATGAATAAAGGTGGTGGAAGGCACTTGGAATGGTGGCGTTAACTTCCACCGAACCAAACCGTATTTGGTCTTCACTGGCCTGAAGAACCAAGAGAGGATCGCTGGCCTCGAAATGAATTACTTGCCAGGATGGTAGGTGAAGAGGCTCCTCATGAGTTAATGAGGGATGGGGGTGAACCACCCATTCGTGGAGGCCTCAGACCTGACCACCGCAGGGAAATTCGTGCCACATGCAAACTTGCTGGAAAATAAAAGGTAGGTAAAAGGTGTGGGAGGGGACAGACGCGAGGGGGAGATCACAGGAAAGAGATTGGAAGAACTCTGGAACAAAATACAGAGTGAGCGATAGCAGAGAAGAAGGAGAGTAACCTTCATTCTCGATCGCTAAAGAAACAAGACAGAGAGTCTTAAGCATCGTGGTCTAGCTCAGGGGTGGCTAGTGGTAAATCCATTCGGAGTCGTTGAGCCTACGGTTGGGTGGAAACGAGCACCCCTCTCAGCAGTTGCATCACCTGGTGTTTTCTGATAAGTGTTTATATCTTGTGTCTTGCATTGAATATCTTGGAATGTATGCTCATGGTTTTAACACTTATACATGGTTTCTGTGTAAGAAATGTCTGCATAGTGTTTTGATCGGAAATGGTGGTTGCATGCTTATGTTGGCATGAACACATTTAGTTTATATATATATATGTATGTATGTATGTATGTATGTATGTATGTATGTATGTATGTATGTATGTATGAATAAGTGCAGTTTTTCAGGTCTTCTTTCGGGAAAGTTCCCTCACTCTATAAAGTCAGGGTAAGTTCCTAGAAAGGACTGCCTTCGCAGTAAAAATCTTGAGCTTTCTCACTACCAGTCATAGAATCTACAAGCTCGGATATTTTAAGAGGACCTTCCAGTTGGGTCTTCAAACCTGGTGAAATTTACCCAATGGCTTGAAGAAGGAATTAATGGCATAGTTTTTAAAATATTGCACGGGAGAGAATGATATTCTTAGACTTCGATATTTTAGAGTTTTGGCACCCGAGGTATCTAGGTGCAAGTCCTTTTGTACTCGCGAGTCCCGAAACCCCGACTTGTGAAATCCCGAAATGACAGTGTGTGGATGAATTAAGGACCTTTTGGTGGTTCGGTACCCAAGATACCCTTCCTCTTGCTAAATGCATGAATGAGATCCTTTTGGAGGATCTAAGGTCTGTTATGACCATTAAATTGGATGAAGGAATGTAGGCGTTAATGCCTAGAACCCTTTTTAACCTTCGTAAGTAGCGAAGAAATCGGAACCGTCGATTCCAAGACCCATGGGAGTACCTAGGCCGTCCAGCTGTAGAGTACATGTGGCGGTCGGTAAGCGTTTCAGCTTTTCAGCACCCGGGGTACCTAAGTGGGAGTTCTCCTATACTCGCAAGACCCGAAACCCCGACTTGCAAAACCCCAAAATTGGTCAAGTGTATGATGAGCGAGTGTATCGGCTTTTCGACATTCGAGTAGTCGAGGAGTGTGAATCTTCGACCTCTTGTATCCCGAAATTCCGATATACAAAACCCCAACTTGCGGAATCCCAAATTGGCATAGCATGACTTGGTTCGGCATTTCGGCGTTTTGATACCCGGAAAACCCAAGGGTAAGTTTCCCTTGTACTCGCAAGTCCTAAAATCTCGACTTGCAAAACCCCGAAAGAATAGAGTGTGGAGAAGTGGTTATACTTCGGTATTTTGGCACCCAGGGTACCTAAGTACGGGCCCCATGAATTCGCCAGTCTTGAAACCCCGATTAGCAAAATCTCGATGGAGGAAACCCCGAAATAGAGGAGCATGTTTAAAGTTTTGATGACTTGGAGTTTTCGGCTTCCAGGAAACCTAGGGGCGAGACCCCTTGTTTTCACATAACACAAAATCCCAAAAGGAGGAATGCCGAAATGGCTTAGCACGGATAATATTGGGTATTTTGGTATTTCAGTACCCAAGATACCTATTGGAAAGTTCTCTTGTACTCGCTAGTCCTGAAAACTCGGTTTGCAAATTCCCGAAATAGACGGAGCGATGTATATATATATATGCAGGTTTCGAAGTTTCGGCTCCCGAGAAACCTAAGCGCGAAACCTCTTGTCATCGCATATCCCAAATTTCTGGTATGTGAAATCCCGAAGGGTAGAGTACCAGGGATTAATCCGAGTTGTTGTGAATCTCAATAAGCGGTTAAAACCGTTTTGGGTTTTGGCCCTTCGAAAGACAAGGGAGAAAAGGAAATACATGCATCACGATTTCTCGAATTGCGAAAGCCAACGAGCATATTCTCAATAAGGCCTGTGGTCCTAGCCGTCGATCATATGAGTGCGGATAAGGGATGGCAGGGTCTGTATAAGGCCCCGTAGGGATTCAAGGAATTCTATTCCCCGAAGAAAAGAAGAAAAAGGCCGAAAATTTCCGAATTCGAAAGTGGGTATGTTACATATCCCCTCTCACCCCTAGAGCTTCATCCTCTTCTGCCCCTCCTTTGGAAGTCTGGTTGATAACAAAATTCATCCCAGAGTTGTCTTGCCTAGAAGTTTGTGTAACTTTTGCAAAGAACACCATGAAGAAATCACGTGTGAGGTAAAGAAGAGTGCCAAAGATAATATATTTGGGAAAATACTAGAAGCTATTATCGTTGTCCTAGATTTTGTCGAGCTGAAATATGTCATGGTTATCAATACCAGAAACAAAGTCTATTCCCCAAAAGGAAAATTTGACCCTCCTCGCAGTTCTTCTAGCCCGAGCTCATCCTCAACCAATGTTGCACCCCAGGTTCCTAAAATTCCTGAGAGTCAAAAAATCACCCCTCCTCCCCCCTCTTTCAAATACAATAACTTGAATCAATTGGCTAACATCAAAGCAGATGCAACCCTCCTAGACATGGTTGTCATCCCTGAACAATAAATGCATCTGAAACAATTCATGGAAGGAAAATCTCCCGTTGTATAAAATCTTCCCAAAGAGGTAGACGAAGAGGATTCTTTTGTAAATAAAGTAGGTGTACATAACTTTAGATACCCTGTAAAAAACACCCCTTTTTATTTTTGTGTAAATATCATGGATAAAATCACCCGTTTTTTCCTCATTGATGATGATTCAGGCCTAAGTGTTATGTCAAAGATTATTATGGAAGAGCTACTCTTATCTTGTACAAACGAAAACACGCGAAGCATGATTTTTTATAATAGTCTACAATAAACAACCATAGGCGAGATTAAGGATGTAACCTTGGTTTTATGCACTCACCCTGAGATAAGGACAACCCTCGGCATTCAAGTGATTGATATGCATGTAAGAAATTATTCAATTATCTTGGGAAGAGATTGGTAAGCCCTAACAGGTGGATACCTCTCACTCGATGTGACACATTTATCAATTCCTCAGAATGGTAAGAATATCATAGTCCTTAGAAAAGGAAGGATTTCACCCTACATAGAGAATGTTCTGCAATCTAACGTAAACTATGTCGAAGAAGACCTAGGAGTGTATTCCATCTTTGCTTAAGAGGATAATATTCCTTTGGAAAGAATTGATTTAGATAATGATTTATGGCATATGCACTTTGATGGTTCATGCTCTAGTGAGGGAAATGTTGATATTATGGTAGCTGTGGGAGGTATTTACCTCCACGTGTAAACCCGACGAGCATAGAATATTCCAGGAAGAAAGAAGAAACCCTAATGAGTTGGCTAATAACCCTAGAATACATGTTGTCTTAAGAGGATAATTTGTATTAGGTTATTAGCCTCCAAGAGAAGAATTCAGTCAAAAGAAATAATATATACTGAATAGACAGATACCCAAAATGAGAAGTCGGCCCAGGTAGTTAGCCAGAATTAGTATAAATATAGAAGGCCAGTCTTCATTCTGGCAGGCATTCTCAGAATTGTAGAGCAGCATTTGTGCGCACTGCAGTTGCCTAGTTTGGAGGAGAGTTGTCGTTGCAGTTGTTGTAGCTAGCAAATTACGCTTTGGCTTGGACTATCTCTTGGTTAGGGTTTGGAATATCTGATTAGCTCTTGTTTGATGCACTATCCTTGGGGAAATGTGCACTACCCTTTGTTTGGCTATCTAGCCTAGGGTTTTCTTCCAGAATGATTCTCAGTCAAGGTTAAGGTGCTCAGAGGGTGGCTTCGACCTATGGTTGGATGATAATAGTGATATTGTTGATGGTAAAATGAGAACATACATTCATATTCTAATAGGTTATGGGCCCACACCTCCTTGATTCATTCTAACCGCTAGAAGGAAGCATAGCCATAAGGATATTAAGCTCGTTGAATAACTGTTGCTAGGGTTTCTAGAAGGAGCAGCCACCAAAGCACTGTCACTAGGGTTACTAGCAGGTGCAGTTGCAGAAACCCTAATCCTCTCATTGAGGAACCTTAAGTGAAGGGATTGACCTACTTTTTGGATATACCAGTGCACCCTGGCCTAGCGCATCTCCTGGTACTCTCAGCAAGCCAAGATGTCAAGTTTGAGTTTTTGGTCAAAACTAGGGTTGACCAAGTCAAAGAAGCCATGGCCTACTCCATGAAGTCAGAAAACAAGTTAGATGGAGCTTCTAACTTCAGAGCATGGAAGAAAAGGATTGACCTCATCCTTGCCAAGAATAAAGTGTTGGATATCGTGAAAGGAAAGACTGTGAAACCAGAGTTTGAAGAAGGAAAAGAGAAAGAACCACAGAACATTACAGTTATGGAAAAGTTCAAAGACAGTGACATCAATGCCATGAGTATCATAGTGGACTCTATAAAAGACCACTTTATACCCTACATCTCCCATCTTGACTCATCAAAGAAGATGTACAATTCCCTAACAAACCTCTTCTCAGTTAAAAACATTGGACAAGTAATGAGTCTGAAGAATGAGCTCCATGACATGAAGATGAATGATGATGACAACATAACNCATGGAAGAAAAGGATTGACCTCATCCTTGCCAAGAATAAAGTGTTGGATATCGTGAAAGGAAAGACTGTGAAACCAGAGTTTGAAGAAGGAAAAGAGAAAGAACCACAGAACATTACAGTTATGGAAAAGTTCAAAGACAGTGACATCAATGCCATGAGTATCATAGTGGACTCTATAAAAGACCACTTTATACCCTACATCTCCCATCTTGACTCATCAAAGAAGATGTACAATTCCCTAACAAACCTCTTCTCAGTTAAAAACATTGGACAAGTAATGAGTCTGAAGAATGAGCTCCATGACATGAAGATGAATGATGATGACAACATAACATCATACTTTGCGAGGATATATCAGTTAATAGATCAACTACAAGCTATTGAAGATATCATTTCAAAAAAGGAATTGGTAAACATAGTACTCAATGGTCTTCCCAAGACATGGGATGCATTTGCCACAAGCATGAACACAAGGAAGGAGTATCCTACATTTGAAGAACTTTGGACTTGTTGTGCTCAAGAAGAATCAGGGATCGGTGCAAAAGAGAAAACCCAAAATAAGTACGATGATCAAGCCTTTCTAGAAAGATTCAATAATTTCAGGAGCAAAAGGAAGTTTGGTTCAAGGAAGAAGCCAAATCAAGAGAAAGGCATGTCAGAAATACAATGCTTCAACTGTCAAAAGTATGGTAACTACAAGAATCATTGTCCCAGGCTAAAGAAAAGGAAGGGGACACATGAAGCATCAGTTTCCAAAGAAAAGGAACCTACAAAGAAGACGAAGCAGGATAAAATAGACTTATTCTTCTAAAGACAAGGTAACAATACTCTTCTTAGTTCTTGTACATATCTTGTTTGCATAGTCTCTGTACATATATTGTATATCTATCTCTTAGAAGTTAATATGTTCCAAGAAGAAATATACCTATGGAAGAACAACAAGATAAGGATTGTTAACATTATACAAGTCAAATAATACACATGAAAGGATGAAACACATCAAACAAATCATGTGGAAGCTATAACAAGATAAGCCGAAATCAGAATCAATCTTGAAGAAAATTAGAAGAAGCTAAGACAGAAAGAAGTCAACAATCAAGAGGAAATTGGAGAAAGACTTATGACACTTTGCAGAAGACAATAAAGATGTAGACGAAATCATGGACTCTGTTAGATGGAGGGAGCCGATAATATATTTCCAAAAGAAAAACATGCACTCATACATGAAGCAAGGATTAGGAGGGAGCTAATCCTATTATCCATTGAAGATGATGAAGTATGTATCCATGGTAGCAGCCATGATAGGAAGTACGTGTTCAGTCCGATCTTAGAAGTCTTCTTTGAAGAGAAGCCTTACAGTATCCTTGGTTGTCCATCCACATCCATGATCCTCTGATGAAAGGAAGAAGTGGAATATTTAGGGCATGGAATCTATAAGAAACTCCATGGACCCAAGAGCTAAAGAAAAACATGAGGAAGAACATGAAGATTCCAAGAAAGAAAGAGAAGACAAAACAACAAGTCATTGCATCGAGAATCACAAGATTACCAGCCTGATATGAACTCACTAAAATCAATCAAGAAAAGGAATTGAAAGTTGTGATGAAGAACAGTGTATATGAATGCAAGCATTGCAAGATACAGAAGTAAAGGTTCTCCCAGATGGAGGGAGAAGATTACGATGATTACTTGTTCCAGTAAACCAGACATACCTCTACATGAGTCATTATATCATCCACGATATCCATGGGTTGTAGCTCCACATCAGATGAATGCAAAGATGGTTCTCCAAAGTAATTGAACAAAGAGCGTATGAAGAGAAACCTCAAGGCTTTGAGGTATACCAGAAAGATACCCTTGTATGAAGATGGAATAAGAAAACTTGGTGGAGAACCTCCAATGCACAGTAGAAGCGTGGTGAAGATTTTCTATAACAGAAATATTATATCAGAATGATTACTCAGAAAATCAGGATGATGGATTGACAATCCATGACAAAGATCTCATGATGACAGAAGAAGTGCCACATGGATATGTTTCAGTTTGACCCTTGCCATGATGTTGTGAGCTAGTAGGAACCAAAGAGGAATCCAGCAATGATATACTTTATTGATAAGAGTTATATGAGGCCTTCAGAGAAAACCAATGTTCTAGAAAAACTGAAGTAAATTTGAGATCAAGCATTACATTCTTCATGATGAAGTCCAGAAAGGAGAAAGTGGTTCTCCAATATATATCTCCACAGATGAGCAGATAAGCAGACATTTGGTAAAGCTTATTTCCAAGATGAAAGAGTTTGCATACTCAAGTTGGAGATCGTGGAGGCGACTTCCTTATTGAAAAAGGAAGAGATGACTCCTAGTTTGGGAGGGAGAAACAATGTGTTATTGATTTATGGACAGTCATTTTCAGTTCAAAAAATGGTCTAGGATGAGCAGTTCCTTTCCAGTTCGGAAAGTGATTTGATATTTCTGACGGACAGGCATTTTCAAGTTCATAAAATGGTCCCGATCGAACGATCATTTTCATAATGAAAATGGTTTGATGGATTGTTGATGTACCATAGACAATGATTCCCCATTGTGGTTAACATGGGGAATGGTATAGGGAAGTTTGTCTTCTTGAGGGTTACTCAAGAGGACTGGCCCGCCTCATCGGAAAATGATTTCCCATTGTGTTTAACATGGGGAATGGTCTATTTTGGAGGTTGGTGAAGGACAATCATTTCCTTTGGAAATGGTTCAGACAGTCATTCCTTAGGGCATGTTATCGCACAATTTGTAGCTAGATCAAAAAGGCTAAAGGGTAGAGGCCAAACTAGCGAAACAGGAACCTACCCCACCCAATGTCACCTCAATGGGGAGGTTCTTTCTATTTAGGGAGGTTAACCCAGGGGAGACGTCCTCGGTAATCTAGGGTTTTGAAGAGGCTGAAGTATAAAGGACAAGGCAAAAGTTCCTCCTCACAGATTACCACCAAGGTCAGAAAGTCCGGCTAATTAGCCAATAAATGAAGTGTATGCCAAGATGAGAACACCTTCCCGAAACAAGCCAATAGCAAATAATATATGTAGGCTATAATTCAGTGGGTTAGTACTTCATGTGACTATCTGAAAATAATATATAAGAAATGAAACAACAGATATTAATGAGACCAACGTTTTATCAATGTAGCAATGTAGAAGTATCAATTCATCAATAACAATGTATCTAATCAATATTTTACTCAATAAATGCTTTCAATCATCATCTAATTGCTTATCATTCAAAGATGCTACGTCAAGATGGAATAACCAAGTGTGACGTCAGCCTAGTTAGGGTTAGCTAGTTAGTTAGGGTTTCAAAGTTTAAAGTTTTGAGAGTTGGTTTGAGCACTATCACTTCAACATTGTGTGTCTAAGATCAGTTCCTAAGGGTAGATGGAGTCAAATAAGGAGAGGACGCAAAGTTAAAGGGATGAAGGCTAAGGACAAGAGGGAAGGGTTCTAGAGTGCTGCAATGGCAGGGCCCTAGAATCAAAACCCTAGGGGAAAGAGGCTCACTCTGGTGTTGCTTAAGCAAGGCCTCGTGCTCTTTCCTCCTTCCTTAGGTCAAAATTGGCAAAATGGCTAGCAATTGAGAAGAACTAAAACAAGAGGATCAGGTGAGGGAGAGTGTTTCAATGGAAAGGCTCTATCACTAAAACCCTAGAAGATGGACGGCCCTAGGTGTAGATAACCTAGGCCTAGGACATCACCCTCCTTTTAACCTTTAAAAATCAAAGCTAGCTTAAGGGGAGAAGTGAGAAGAGTGTAGCAAAGGCTAGGCTCTTTCTTCCTTCTTCAATGGCTGGAAATTTCTCTCTAAGGGGACATGAGACAAGGACCTACTTGTGTGCTTGTCACCTAGGGTTTTAAAATCAACAAATTTATAAGTAAATGCAAGAATATAAACCTACAACCATTCAATTAAGAAGTTTTGCAAGAAAAACACTTACATATCATGATGAAAAGCATATGAAAACCCTAGTTGTAAACCTTCCTTCAAGAGAAATGCCAAACATGCCAAGAAAATCCTTCCATCAGCAAGTGTGCCTCACTTTAGAAGACCAAATACCCAAGTAGGGTGCAAAAATCAGACCTCACAAAAGAGTGAGTTGTGTGTTCTATTCAAATGAGGGAAAAACATCCTCAATATATAGTGTATCATGACCTTTAATTAAAATTAGGTCATTGAAAATAGCTGACAAGGCTACAAACCAAGATCATACTATTTTTTCATTAAATGCTAAGTAAAATACATAAATGAGCAAAAAGTGAGACATCAAGCCCCTTTGAGGGAGACGTTAGGCCGTTTTGGGGCTAGTCCAACATCCAAAAGTCAGACGTTAGCCCTCTCTGGGCTCCTCCAAGCTGCCACATGTGCCAGTTGTCCTATCAAACTACCACACGCTCAAGGTGACTTCAAGGCCTCTTAGGTGACGTCCTGGCCATCAAAAGTAAAACGTTCCATCTAAAGTGGGTCAATCCCCCTGGGCTAGGCTCAACCAAAGTGTCATGGGTGGAATGTCCTTCGTCTTCTCATGTGCAAAGGCTTGACCAATCACTGTCCTGTCTCTGCCCCTGATGGGGTCCCAACAACCATCTGATGGGCTCTTCAACCCCATGGAGGTCCGAGCTAATAATATCCCCATGTGTACTGGTCCAACTGGTACCTGTCCATTGGGCATGGTCCTACACATCAAAAACTTCGCCCTCCATGGGCTCATCAGTCACAAGGATCATAGCAATGTCAATCACATTTCATCATTAATTTTATCAAATACATGTATAAAACCCCCGATATATCATTCAATAGCTCAAAGATACTACAGTGACCTACAATACAAAGCCGAAGAAAAAGACAAAATACTCTATTGGGCCAACATCCATAAGAAAAGGAAAGTCTCCAAAGGGTATCATCCAAGCCATGTAAAATGAGGTGATGTGGTCAAGGGATGTCCAGACATACGGGTAGAGTGAAAGACAGGGGTGTACTATATTACCTGTGGGTGCCTTTCTAGAAGGCGAGTTGTACCTGTCATGGATGCAATTCTTTCCAAGCCCTTTATTGTCTTTTTTCTTTCTTTTCTTTATTTTTTTTTCTTATTTAGTTTATTTCAAGGTCTAACTAGAGGACACTGCCTTGGCGTGGTGACTAGAGCTGACATTGTTACTCACAAGTACTTTCATAGAGATGATAAGGTTGTCTCGTGATGAGACCTCCTTTCCTTGGCCATGCAACCAAAGGTCACTACCCTGGCGTGGTAACCAGATAATGGCAATGTCATACTGCTAGGTACCCATGAACATAATAGGTTGGCT
>SNQJ01S0129712.1:79760-94647 GCA_010110895.2 Picea sitchensis
ATGTCATACTGCTAGGTACCCATGAACATAATAGGTTGGCTCGTGATGAGACCCCCTATCCTCTTGGCCAGGTCTTGTTTTGTTATTTTTCTTCGAGTCCCTCTTATTTCTTACTGAGAGGATTTTTATTTCCTTTTCAGGGATCCCTGGGCGAGGCATCTCTAGGTTTTATTTTTATGGCTTTTATCTTTTACCAGCTTCTTTTACCTTCTTCCCACGAGATAAGGTGTAACCCCACAAACAGATCATCCTAATGCCTAGACTAGGGGAATGGGGCAAATGAGTGGGAGATAATATGTAAAAGTGATGATATGATGGGAGCGGACGATGGCTCTTCAGAAATCCCCCGGTGGAAAACCAAAACCTATGGGTACAAGCTTGCTAGGATACTCTGTCAGTCCCCCCAACCATGGTCAAGTGGGTTAATGTAAGATCCAAGAATTCATCATAAATAAAAGGAATTTGATGCATATATCTAAAGGTCATAATGATCAAAATGACACATACCATAATACTTGGACCAATTACCTCATGGAGCAAGAGTATTCTCCGATACAAGTCCAAGTTGAAGGTGATGGATGTTGTTGCTGTTGACAAGACAAGTCTGATGAAAGAGAAGAAAGATGGGCCCTCCAGGGCCATGCTCAGGTCAATCCTACTCTCAGTACTTCATGTCTAGGATCTATGGGCCTCGAGACATGATCTCCTAGCTATCCCTAGAAATCAGGGATAACATCTAGCTCCAACTCGGGGCCATGTGCTCACCGTAGAGAACATGAGAACCTCAACATCTCTGGCATAACCTGCAGACCTGCTCAAACTTGAAAAGGGCATCAATAATAAATGTGGGGTGGTATTTCCACCCCGCAATATATATATGTATACGACTGAAATAAAACAATCAATATGCAAGTGAGGAAGCAAACTAACATGAAATGCAAATGGTATAATACACGAAGGATACCTACCTACCTATACTTACCTGAGGAGTCAGGTCCCACCACCTTGGTGGGGTTTGAGGAGGTGTCCGCTGATGGGTAACGGGCGCCTTCTCCCTTCCAAAGTTGACAGATAGTATGAGTTATCAACTGATTCCATTCCAACTTTGAAAGGCCCGAGCCATGACTGCGTGCTTCCTTTTATGTTAGTTGGCTCTCCTTTCTAAGTATCCCACATTCATACCATATCTCCCTCCTTATACTTTCTAACTTTGTATTTGGTCGTTCCTTGAACAACCTTAGTGTACTGTACTGAGGGAGGTGGGTGGGCTTCTGCTAAAAAGACTTCTTGCTGGGACAGGCGGATTTGTACGTCATCTTCATTTTTCTTTTTTAATATCTTCACCATCCCAACTTCCATGTTCTTGAATTCATCTAGGAATTGTTGGCATTCTTCTTTCTTGGGCCATTCGATCTGATCAAAGTCTTCTTTTGTTGCAAAGGGCATGTCTTTTTGAGAGTATTCTTGAAGAGTTTGTATCACATCATTCTGCGCTTTGTCATCATTTATGGGATGAACAATATCCTGCACATGATTCCCAGTTATTGGTACATTGAGTAGACGTCCCATCGTTCCATCTTTCAAAGGTAACTGTAAGAAGGTGAGGTCCATCTCAAGGGAACCTCCTATCATTGCACCAAACTTCCTAGATAACAACATCCCCCACACATATAGGACATCAACCACTATAATATCTATGTGGAATGTCTTCTCAGGGTATTCTTTAAGTGCACTTCAACATTTTCAACCACCCCATGTGTGGGTATTGCTTTAGATTCAAAGCCACACACATTCCTATAAGGCCTAGCAACCTTCAAACCCATTTGTTGCATGAATTTAAGAGACATCATGTTAGCACCAACACCTGTATCTAGCATGCAATTATTAAGATGTTTGTTGTTCATTGTTAAAGTCATGAAGAATGGAGGGTTTTCACCATACTGGACCCTAAAATGATCAACTTGCAACATGATAGGGGGGTCCATAGTTTCATATGATCCCGACAAGAAAGTTTCAAAGCATTTTTTAATGGATGGGATCTTGATTGATTCTCTTATGGGAACATTCACATGCATCTTCGATAAGGCCCCTTCAAAGTCAAAGTTAAGGCCAACCTTACCAGTCTTGGATGTCCTAGGAAGCAACACCTCAAGAGGTGGGGGTTTTGGTTGATCAACAGTAGGTTGTTTCAGATTCTTCCTTCTGTAAACTTGAACTTCTTGTTTCTTTAACTTTTCTCATGTTTCTTGGTCCAAGTTGTTTATTATTTCCATCCTTGTCGCTCTGGTTGCTTCCCTAACGACTTGTTGATGTTCTATATATGTGATATTTATCTGAGGAACGTTCATGAAGCAATCCAAATTGTTGACTTGTTGTTGGCTAGCATTATAAGGACATTCATGCTCCCAATGTGCTTCACTAAACTCCAGGCACCAAGGGTTTTCATCCACAACGTTTGTAGGGGCCAAGGTATTTGGAACTTCGTTTTCATTCTTTGGCTTGTAAAATTGATTCCCTTTCTGGAACTGCCCTTCGAACGAAGGTCTAGGTGCTTGGATCTGGGATTTTTCAAGTCTGACAATCCGGATCATCATTTCTTCTTGATTGTTTATGATGCCATCCATGGAGGCTTGTAATTTGTTGATACTAGCGTAGAGATCTGAAGTAGGCTCAACATTGTGTACTATTTTTTTCTTGGTGTCTATTCTCCCCCTAGGGTTAGCAAAGGGCTCAATCTTAGATGAAAGGAGGTTCCCTTCTATCTCAGCGGCGAGCTCTTGGGCTTCTTGAACTGGGGGTGTTTGTCTCTAAGGAGATACCCTAGTTTTCCATTGAAAGATCTGGTGTAAATATGAACAAGGTAGTCATATTTCGGGTGATGGCTTGCAGGAATTCTTTGTAACAAAGTTTCAAATCTAGTGTGAAATTCCCAAATAGACTCATTTTCATATTTAGCAAGGCTATTCAGTCGTGTGAGAAGCATATTAGGGTCTTCTTTGATACTCCATATTTTGAGAAAGGCCTCTTCAAGTCTATCCATGGTCTTTATGCTTCCATCATGAAGACTGAGGTACCAACGTCTCGAGGCATCATAAAGAGTAGCAGAGAATAACTTCATGGCCAAATCTTCAGCATCATCATTGATGGGGTGAAGCTGAAAGAATGCCCAAAAGTTACTCATGTGCTCTTCGGTACTGACGGCATCAGCACCAGTAAACTTAGGCAACCACTTCTCATACTTGGGTGGCATTTGCCTAGGATAGTCAAGTATGGTTGACATGTCTAACGGCTTGAAAAGGGTAGATGACCATTGTCTTTGATTGTTGATTGGGTTTGTTGTAGTGGTATGAGAGGTAGGCATGATTCTTAAAGGAAGGATTTTCCCAAAAAGTGATTTGACAATAGGAGAGTTTAAGGGAGGCTTCCTTCTGAAGGATAAAGGAGGATTGTTAAATCTCCTTCTAGTTTGTGGAGTCGCCAGATAGTTTACTTGAAACTATAAAAGAAAAAGGGGAAAAAACACCCTAGTGGAGTCGCCAGGTAAGCTTGTAAGAAAAGGTCTTTGAGGCAAGGCTTACCAAAAGGTTTGTCGTTTAAGGAATATTGACTCAATGTTCCTCGGCAGTGGCACCAAAATGTTATCGCACAGTTTGTAGCTAGGTCAAAAAGGCTAAAGGATAGAGGCCAAACTGGCGAAACAGGAACCTACCCCACCCAATGTCACCTCAATGGGGAGGTTCTTTCTATTTAGGGAGGTTAACCCAGGGGAGACGTCCCTGGTAATCTGGGGTTTTGAAGAGGTTGAAGTATAAAGGACAAGGCAAAAGTTCCTCCTCATAGATTACCACCAAGGTCTGAAAGTCTGACTAATCAGCCAATAATTGAAGTGTATGCCCAGATGAGAACACCTGCCTAGAACAAGACAATAGCAAATAATATATGTAGGCTATAATTCAGTGGGTTAGTACTTCATGTGACTATCTGAAAATAATATATAAGCAATGAAACAACAGATATTAATGAGATCAACGTTTTATCAATATAGCAATGCAGAAGTATCAATTCATCAATAACAATGTATCTAATCAATATTTTACTCAATAAATGATTTCAATCATCATCTAATTGCTTATCATTCAAAGATGTTGCATCAATATGGAATAACCAAGTGTGACATCATCCTAGTTAGGGTTAGCTAGTTAGTTAGGGTTTCAAAATTTAAAGTTTTGAGAGTTGGTTTGAGCACTATCACTTCTCTCTAAGGGGACATGAGACAATGTCCTACTTGTGTGCTTGTCACCTAGGGTTTTAAAATCAACAAATTTATAAGTAAATGCAAGAATATAAACCTACAACCATTCAATTAAGAAGTTTTGCAAGAAAAACACTTACATATCATGATGAAAAGCATATGCAAACCCTAGTTGTAAACCTTCCTTCAAGAGAAATGCCAAACATGCCAAGAAAATCTTTCCATCAACAAGTGCACCTCACTTTAGAAGACCAAATACCCAAGTAGGTTGCAAAAATCAGACCTCACAAGAGAGTGAGTTATGTGTTCTGTTCAAATGAGCGGAAAACATCCTCAATATATAGTGTATCATGACCTTTAATTAAAATTAGGTCATTAAAAATAGCCGACAAGGCTACAAACCAAGATCATACTATTTTTTCATTAAATGCTAAGTAAAATACATAAATGAGTAAAAAGTGAGACGTCAAGCCCCTTTGAAGGAGACATTAGGCCCTTTTGGGGCTAGTCTAGCATCCAAAAGTCAGACATTAACCCTCTTTGGGCTCCTCCAAGCTACCACACATGCCAACCGTCCTATCAAACTACCACACACTCAAGGTGATGTCAAGGCCTCCTGGGTGACGACCTGGCCATCAAAAGGAAAACGTTCCATCTGATGTGGGTCAATCTGCCTGGGCTAGGCTCAGCCAAAGTGTCCTGGGTGGAATGTCCTTCCTCTTCTCATGTGCAAAGGCTCGACCAATCACTGTCTTGTCTCTACCCCTGATGGGGTCCCAGCAACCATCTGATGGGATCTCCAGCCCCACGGAGGTCCAAGCTAATCATCTCCCCATGTGTACCGGTCCAACTGGTACCTGTCCATTGGGCATGGTCCTGCACATCAAAAGCTTCTCCCTCCATGGGCTCATCAGTCACAGGGATCATAGTAATTTAAATCACATTTCATCATTAATTTTATCAAATACATGCATAAAACCCCTGATATATCATTCAATAGCTCAAAATTATTACAGTGACCTATAATACAAAGCCGAAGAAAAAGACAAAATACTCTATTGGGCCAGCATCCATAAGAAAAGGAAAGTCTCCAGAGGGTATCATCCAAGCCATGTAAAACGAGGTGATGTGGTCAAGGGATGTCCATACATACGGGTACAGTGAAAGTCAGGGGTGTACGATATTACCTGTGGGTGCCTTTGTAGAAGGCGAGTTGTACTTGTCATGGATGCAATTCTTTCCAAGCCCTTTATTGTCTTTATTCTTTCTTTTCTTTATTTCTTTTTCTTATTTAGTTTATTTCAAGTTCTAACTAGAAAATACTACCTTGGTGTGGTGACCAGAGCTGACAGTGTTACCCACAAGTACTTTCACAAAGATGATAAAGATGGCTCATGATGAGACCCCCTCTCCTTGGCCATGCAACCAAAGGTCACTGCCCTGGCGTGGCAACCAAATAATGGCAATGTCATACTGCTAAGTACCCATGAACATAATAGGCTGGCTCATGATGAGACCCCCTATCCTCTTAGCTAGGTCTTGTTTTGTTATTTTTCTTCAGGTCCCTCTTATTTCTTGCTGAGAGGATTTTTATTGCCTTCTAAGGGATCCCTGGGCGAGGCATCTATAGGTTTCATTTTTATGGATTTTATCTTTTACCAGCTACTTTTACCTTCTGGGCCTTTAGCCCCTTCTTCCTGTGAGATAAGGTGTAACCCCACAAACAGATCATTCTAATGCCTGGACTAGGGGAATGGGGTAGGTGAGTGGGAGATAAGATGTAAAAGTGATGATATGATGGGAGCAGACGATGGCTCTTCAGAAATCCCCCGGTGGCAAACCAAAACCTATGGGTACAAGCTTGCTAGGATACCCTGTCAGTCTCCCCAACCATGGTCAAGTGGGTTAATGTAAGATCCAAGAAGTTGTCAGAAATAAAAGGAATTTGATGCATATATCTAAAGGTCATAATGATAAAAATGACACATACCATGATACCTGGACCAATTACGTCATGGAGCAAGAGTCTTCTCCGATACAAGTCCAAGCCGAGGGTGATGGATGTTGTTGCTGCTGACAAGACAAGTCTGATGAAAGAGAAGAAAGATGGGCCCTCCAGGGCCATGCTCAAGTCAATTCTACTCTTGGTACTCCATGTCTAGGATCTGTGGGCCTCGAGACATGATCTCCTAGTTATCCCTAGAAATTGGGGATAACAGGGCAGATTCATTCTCTCCAGGTTGCACTTTGTTTCATGCCAAAGGAATGGATCAGGGTGAGGAATGGTCCAGATTCAGCAATTGGGGATAGGCATTCCTTAGGGCAGACTCATTCTCTCCAGGTTGCACTTTGTTTAGTGCCAGAGGAATGTCCTAGGGTGGGGAATGGTCCAGGCTAAAAAATCGGGATAGTTATTCTTCCTTGCTTGAGAATAATAGTCCAGATAGCTCATCATTGATGTTTTACCTTCTAAGGGCATATTCTCTTCCAAATCTCATAGATGTGAGTGGAAGAGTGGCCCAGATGATTCAGTTCATATCATAACATTGTTTCTATGCAGGTTGATATCAGATGACTGTTATGAAGACTGTATGTCTCTAGACAGTAGATGTATACTACTATAGTGGTGGATGTGTTCCACTGTTTGTGACTATACGTCACTGATCAAGTACCTGTGTGCTACTTGGTGTGGTAGTGTACCACTACATTGTAGTTGTGTACTAATATGGATAGACACATTTGTGTTCTATTGAATGATATTGTTTTGATTGCCTTGAAGACTATCAACCGTGTTGAAAATGATTATCATCTAGATGTATGATCATTGGACAGAGATTTCCCAGATCGAAAATGGTTCAAGACATTTATTCTTCTAGGACATATGTCCATATTAGAAGAATAACTCTTGTGTCACTCTGTGGTGTGAGTGACTTATCCAACATCATGTCTAATTACTCAGATGGAGTATGGTTTCGAGAGATGATGCAGTTGATGACACTAATGGTGATGATGGTGCTCATGATCTAGTCATGAGATAGTCTATGCCAATGCTACCGGGTAAATGGTATGTTTGTGCTCAAGACCATTACCTGTAATACCTCCCTAGCTAGGAGGGAGTGTTGATATTATGGTAGCTGCAGGAGGTATTTACCTCCACGTGTAAACCTAACAAGAATATAATATTATGGGAAGCAAGAAGAAACTCTAATTAGTTGGCTAATAACCCTAGAAGACATGTCGGCTCAAGAGGATAATTTGTATTAGGTTATCAGCCTCTAAGAGAAGAATTCGGCCAGAATAAATAATATATACTGAACAAACAGATACCTAGAATGAGAAGTCGGCCCGGGCAATTAGTTAGAATTATTATAAATACAGGAGGCCGGTCTTCATTCTGATAGGCATTCTCAAAATTGCAGAGCAACACTTGTGCGCACTGCAATTGCCCATTTTGTGCACAGGTTTGGAGGAGAGCTGTCATTGCAACTACTGCAACTAGCAAATTAAACTTTGGCTTGGACTATCTCTTGGTTAGAGTTTGGACTATCTGATCAGCTCTTGTTTGATTCACTATCCTTGGGGAAAGGTGTGCTACCCTTTGTTTGGTTGTCTAGCCTAGGGTTTTCTTCCGGAATGATTCTCAGTCAAGGTTAAGGTGCTCGGAGGGTGGCTTCAGCCTATGGTTGGGTGACAATAGTGATATTGTCGATGGTAAACTGAGCACATCCATTCATATTCTAAGACGAAATGGGGCTGGTATTCCCTTGGTTTCTCCTACAGGAAAAATTCATAATTTTTCCTACAGGTTAGAGTTTGCATGTTCGAATAATGTCGCTGATTTCAAAGATTTATTATTGGGCATCGAGAACACCCTTAATCTTGGTTGTGGTCACCTTTTAGCTTTTGGAATTTCTGAGCTTGTTGTGAACGTAATACGCAAGATATGCTCTACTAACAATGAGATGATGGAACAATACTCCCAAAATGCTTGGGCACTTGTCTTTAACCTTCTATATTTCAACACCACTCATGTGAAGAAGGAGTTGAATTCCATGGTTGATCGGTTTGTTGTCTTTGCAACCTGTCCTAATCAACAAATTTTGCCTCACAGGCCCGATTGAGCTTTTCAATCCCTATATCATCCATATTATCCTGACCATGTAGGATCTTCAAAGGCCCTCCCTGATGATGATATCATTTGTGCTATCATCCAAGATGAACCTCTTAAGCCCGAGGAAACTATATCCATGGAAAATAATAGGGTTCCTGAGGGCTTGAATCCTCTTGAGAGTTCACTTTTTTTTAGTGTTGGAGGCAATAAAGAAAAGGAGGAGGAGTTACAACTAAAGGTGGTTGAATCCATCTCCATGAACATTAGGACACTTGGATCTTCATCGAATGTTAAAATAAATGTCCAGCGTTCTGATAAAGAAGAAATGAAGTCTACTGAATTACTTGGTGGATTTCAAAAGGTTTTTGCTTGGTTTAATGTGGATCTTCGTGGTTTTGATCTAGGTCTTGTTCAACATACTATGAAACCAGTTAGGCAAAAACAAAGACTTGTTAATTATGCATTGAAGGAAACCTTTCGAGGGGAGTTGAAGATTTTCTTAAGGACTGGAATGTTTTTTATAGTCCACCCTAAATGGGTTTCCAATTGGGAACCTTCTTCGAAGACCACTAATAATATTAGAACCTGCATTAGTCTTCGAACTTTCAGGCAAGCAATTATGAGAAATCATCTCCCCCCTCTCAGCATGAAAATGTTTCTGCAACAGGTTGTAGAGTTACACTTGGAGCCCTTACTTGACAGTTTGTTTGGTTACAATAAAATCAAGGTAGACGGGGCAAATATTGACAAAACCACTTTTATTACTAATTGTGATACTATGTCTTACAACTACCTGCTTTCTGGTTTATTTGATACAAGTATCACCCTAAAAGGGCCTATACACACAACCTTCAATGATTTGGTCAGTCTCCATGCTTATCTTGATGATTTAATCGTATTCGGAAAAAGGTTGATAGTTACATAAAAATTTCAAGTGTTGGGTTATTTCCAGATTACTTTTGTCTTGGACACTATCTCAAAATTTTCAAAGGAATTGCAGAGACAATGGCTTTCCCACACTACTAACAGTCCTTGCTTGAAGTATTGCGAGGGACTAATGTGAGAGTTTTTTTTTCCCATTGTATTCTTCTGTATACTAGCAGTTTAGCTCTGCTTTCAATTTTTTGGCTTTTTTTTTTCTGCTTTACAGATTTTTTCTTTCTGAGTTAAATTTTTGCTGCATTTTATTTCTATCTTTTACTGTTGTTGTTTTAATTTCTGCATTATGACTTTTGTTGCAATTTTTTTCTTTATCATCTTTTAAGTGTTGGTCAATTCTGCCACAGTGACACCTCCGCAAAAGCATTGTTAGTCAATAACAATTGAGCTTACACAGTTGTTATGATCTCTCCTCTGAAGGGCCTTTGAATTTGTTACATATTTCTGCTGCTATCTTAGAAGGAATTTGTTGTTTCCCGCTTCTTCTTGCCATTTCTTCATCCATCGAGATCTTAAGAGAAAATCTATATGTTTTCCTCTTTCAAGTTGAGAGAATTTTACAGTCAAATGATTATGCATACAGTGGTAAAACCCCTCATACTTAACACTTTTCATGAGTTATTCCTAAATTCCCATTCATCTTTCCATTTAATCCGCTCACTTCCCCCTGTTGCATAATCATTCGAGTTGCGTATTATTGACGTTATTGTCCTTGGTCTATGAAACCATGAGTTCTGAGTTCTAATCTGTTAAAAACAAATTTCCTTATGGATTCGTCAGTTTGTTGACGATTTAAAACGTCAATGTAATTTCGCCCGCAAAGTGTTGCTAAAGCCTATTATTATATAAGACTAAATAATGCTAGTAGGTGGGACCCCTTGAACTTTTGAAGACCAGATCTGTTCATTTTCAATGTTATGATCATGTTCTACAAAGTTTTACATGGTTGATGAGAATATGGTTGTCATTGATACGATTTAATCTTGGAGATGTTGTTCCTTCATGATACTACGATCTTCTATTCATATATGGTATTTGTTCTTCTTGCACCTGCACAACAAACATGTTAGTAAAATTACATGAAGGACAGTTTTCAAGAAGGCAAAGTATTACAATGAGTGCAAAGGGACCTAGTTCTACAATACTACAGGCATAAAATATTTGTTGATTATGGTTAAACCCTAGCTAACAAGGAAATGGCTATGAAATTGTGTTAAATTACATTTTTATATGCATATGGTGGAAATTTTGGTGCCTCATTTGGCAAGGTGATAATGCAATGGTTATGCATTGGTTAATGGGATTGGTAGCTGATATACATATGTTATGAACGTCGGTGACTCATGGAAATAATGGCTTTGTGATTTTATATTGTCCATATGTATGGTGATTATGCTATGCTTCAGGTTGATGTTGATCACGCTATTAGTGATGATTTTATACATGATCTCTTAGGTTGTATAGTGGTCGAGCGATTTGTTTGAATTATATCGGGAACATGAATGTAGGTGGCGCATTTGGAAAAGTAATAATGTGAATGGTTGAATTGTTATATGGAACTTGGATTATGCTATGGTTGAAATGTGATGATATTCTCGATGCATGTGTTGATTAATGGTATTAATGGGGGGCTCGTTGGCATGTACTGTTGAGTAAATGAGATGTGGGTGGAGGCAACGTGCATTTACTACACGTCACCTTTACCCTTCCCATTGGTTGCCACCCTAGTTAGACTATTGTTTGATCTTGTTGTTGTGTTCACGCTTCAATTTTTTTGCAAGGTGAAACCACTCAGCCACCTCTAGTATTAAGGATTTCAATTAACATGTATGTCTATTTTGGCCATTCTTGACTTCGCTCTGGTTATGAAATGATTTTGGCTTAGTTGTGTGGGTTTGTGTTTGTCCTGAGTGTTGCAACTATGTGGAATTTTGGTTTTGAATGGAAAATGGATGGTTCTGTCGTGATAGTTTTAAGTTCATCGAAGTTGTTAGCCTTCTTGGGTTATGGTTCTTTGTTAACACTGTGTTTTGGTTGAAGGGTTTCGTTTAAATCACGGTTGGATGGTTTCCTTCACGATTATTGGATTTAACTAGACCCATGTTTTCTTATTTCGGCCCTGTCAAGGAGCTGTCTCCCGTTCACAAGCGAATCATAGTCTTCCTTGCGCGTACACCTTTGGCCTCGAAGTTTCACTGTTGTTAGTTTCGTTCCTTCTATGAAGGCTACCATGAAAACCCCTAACCCTTAAGACTGGAGTTGCATAGGGAGACTGTCGAGTCTGCCAAGTTGTTTCTGGTTATTGTGGTATATTACTTTAAATACAAGCTCACCCGTTGGTTGTATAGCAATCGTGTTGGTATGGATTTTCATCACTGCCTCTGTGATAATAGCGTGAACCTTACATTGCCAAGTTCACAGTCACCCGCCTGATGTCAAAGAACTCAGTTGTTTTTAATGGAAGGGCCTCTACCCGTTTTGATTGGATGTGTGTGTATACACAACTACCACGGCTTGTTCGGTTGACTGATTTTTCGCCACAATGGCGAATTGTTGGTTGATATATAGTCACTAGTTTTTCACTTATGATGATTTGGTTGATCGCTGACATTGGTCATGAATGCTTAGGGTTGCTCACATAGGTCACATTTTGTGTATGGTGTTTTACAAATGAAATATGGGGCATGATAACTATGGTTTCCCTGGGGCCAATGACAATCGAACTGGATAACTATAGAAGGCATATCCATGGAATCCTTGTGTTGTTAGTTGAATAGGCATGAGTGTGCACGACTTGATTGAATCATGGTGTGACATAAACGAACCAACCACTTATTAATGCTCATAGCCTAAGCATGATATGTTGAGTTATTATCATGACCGTGTGTTTGTTGTAATAAGTGGAAATGTTGCATTGTGGAGTTTGGTTAGTTGTGCTCTATGTGTAGTATGGATAGTTTGTTTTTATACTCAGTGAAACCCTCAGAGTTTTAAGCATGTTATTTACTGCAATTGACCACGGTTGATGAAAGTCGCGTTGGATATTTGGCATGGATTTTAAGTCACATTGAGTTGTTTTTTTTTACAGTGGTATGGTTACATTGCCTTGGAAGTTTACTCCTGCATAGCCTATGTCTAAATGGTGGTTGTTGTTTGTATAGTCAATTGTCATTTCAGGCGTGGCATGTGAGGCTTTGATTATTTTGATCTTTTTACTGCATATATATATGGGAATGAATATCATTACAGATCTTGATTGGCTCTATTGCAGAAATAGTGACTTCATTATTATTTTGGAAACATGAATTTTAAATATAGATGTGGATTTAAGAAACGTATGACAGTGGTAGATGTCAATGATTACAGATTAGGAATGAGTGTTGTTGTTGACTGTTATAAAATGCAGAATGTGCGAATAAAGGGAACAAAACCTCTTACAAATTGTGTGAAATACTTACTATGCTGTAATGGCACTATGTTGGATATTAATGGACAGTGAACTAGTAAAATACATAGGAATTATTACTCAGTCATCTGATTGTTGGTTGATGCATCTATTCTTACTAAGAAATGTTTTATGGATCACTTGATTAATTTCATGAACAATAATCATCATCCTCCTCTCATTATCTCACTTTCTGCTAATTACAAACTCTTCACATATCCCAGATTCATTGTTTCACTCCTTGTTCTGATATTGATTACAACCAAGATAATTTATGTGTTAAGTGGATGAAGTGGCAATATCTTGGGTAGATTGCAGTTAGGTTTTATTTGGTTGATTTATAGTTGATTGTTGTTATCATTGAGCAGTGAACATTTTTTCTCCCCTTTCATTATATCATATTTTCTCTCAATACAGACCCCCCACGTTTCCCAGAACATTATTTCACCCCCCTTGCTCATTGATTAACATTAGAACAATTTGTATGGATTGGATTGCATGAGCCTGATACATTTTGAGCCAAATCTATTTAGTATTTTTAAGAGTTGTCATGCATGGATATTTAAAGACTATTTTCTAATCGATTACACATGCAGGATGAGTTTTTTTAGTCAGGGTAGATATGGCCGAGGAAACAGAGGTAGAGGTAACTAGAATCGAAGCCCAAGAAGGCCCAGGTTCTCTATACATTTTGATGTTGATTCAGAAGAGCTTAGACAATTGTTTCATGTTGGATTATTTAATTGGATTGGGCATGGAATAGTCCAACCTAGGCCTGAAAGGCCTCCTTTCCAAGCCCCTTAAGCCCTCGGTATCCATGTGCCTCCTCATGTCTCTTTACATCCTAAAGTCCCTAAAAATGATGGGTGGCAGGAGATTTTTCACCCAGTAGTCTCCCAACCTCGTGGCTGGCCCAACTTGACTTTCCTGCTCCTCCAATGAATTGGTTCAACTACTCCAACCAATTCTGATTTATTAAAATCAAAAGGAAGGGGAGGAACAAGAGAGGATAGAAGCAGAAGCATGTTAAGTTTTTCTCTTTGAGATTATGTTGAGACAATTCAGTTTTCATTCATTCATATATTCATCATAGCCTAATTTTATTTTATGATAGCAAGGTCTTATTGTAGACAACAATGTTCAAGGCTTAATCAAATCATTAAGAAACTTTTTCTTCGGAGGTGTTGATCTATCTTTGATAGTATGTGTAGAATTGTCTGTTTGTGAATTATTTTTCATGACTGGCAAAGGATATTGTGCATAGTTGAGTGGGTAGAAATATGTGGCAAGTTGATCCATCTTTTAGAGTTCAATTTATGTTTTCTGTCAGAGGTCCTTTAATATGTTCCATCGAGGATGTCTAAGTTTGACTTTGGTCCAAGATTTATGTATGAGATTTTGTAAAGAAAATGATTCTTTGGTGAATTGGAATGAAATAAAGGATTGATTTATGTCTTAATTGTCTTGATTACCATCTTAGTTTCTTTACTTCTGTTCTTATATTTATTTCAACAACTGATATATTCATAAAATACATAAAAAGTGAATTTCCAGCAAGTTTTTTTGTTGATAAAAGACTATCCTAAGCACTCGTAATTAATACTTGTGAGTTAGGATATTATTTTTGTTGGCTATAAACATAGGGTGATATCCTCATCTACTTTACTTTAGCCAAGTAAAGTCTAAAAATGCTTGAGTAAGATCAATTCATATATTTTCTTCAACAGAAGGCTCATAGAGTTTGATATTCTCCACATTCACTACTGAGTAAATGTGCATGTATGGTTGTAGAGTGAATCTATAGGTGTTATCTCCTACCTTTTCTAATACCTCAAAAGGGCCATACCGCAGAGAGTTGATATTCTTATTAGGACCCTATAGCCTTTCCTTATTTAGTTGTAACCATACTCTGCCTCCAACTCTAAATGTTCTCTCTATTATGTGTTGGTCATGTCTAGCCTTGTACCTTTCCTGTGCCTTATTCAGTGTCTTTTGTACTCACAAATGGATTTGCCTAATCTTCTCAACAAATTTTTCCTCTTTTAATGCATCTCCTATGAGGTCCTCCCTCACTCCTCCTTGTTGTCCATATACAAAATCTAAGGGTGAAGGTGGAAAATATCTAAAGAAAGTTTCAAAA